>JANZXR010000006.1:33620152-33638332 GCA_027575705.1 Erythroxylum echinodendron
CAAAAATGTGACATGATTATACACAAAAATTGTGATCTTAGATGCGCGTGAAGCAAGACTAGAAATATGATCCATACTACCAATATCTTTTAAAATAAGATTTATACAATGAGCGGCAAATGGAGACTAATAAATATGCCCATACTTTGATTGTAATAAGTACCCAGCTGATACATAATTAGCTACATTATCTGTAACAAAGTGCACAACATTCTTTGGTCCAGCCCATATGACAATTTCAGAGAATAATTCAGATAAAGCATTCGCACTTTTTACCATGTCAGAAGCATCAATAAATGTGATAAAAGTTGTTCCAATATCACAATAAACCAAGAAATTAATCATGGTTATTTGTCTTTGATCAGTCCACCCATCTGCCACAATTGTGCATCCTGTTGATTCCCAACTAGATTTATATGTATCCAAAATTAAACGGCATTCCTTTTTTAAATCTTGAAGCAAAGGCATGTGAAACTCATAATAAGATGGTATCTTAAATCTTGGATCTATTGCTGTTGTAGCATCAATTGCTTCTTGAAAATATAGTGAATTTAAAGCACTTAAAGGAATACATGAATGATAGAATCATGTAGCCTATGCTCTTTTACATCGCAAAACAACATCCTTATCAACCATAAAAAATTTTAGACTAGGTTGAGAACCTGGAGTAGTTCTTGGAGAAAAATAAGAAGCTATGTCAATAGTAGCTTTTCTTTCTCCTTTATCTAATACTTGTAGTGTTTCATCATCTCCAAAAGATATATCATGAGCCTCTTTATTTTCCTTTTTCTTTTTTACTTGTTGCTGCAAATGTTTTCCAATCATGTTGCACATATCAAGTGGTACTTTTTTTGTAAGAAACAATATTACCCTTAATACCAGTAAGATGTTCTTTCATTCTAAAAATTCCTTCCCCTTTAAATATTATATCGCAAAACATATAGTTATATTGGATATTCCCATCAGATACTTGAGAAGAAAAAAATAATTCCATACCGGATTGGACTTACCCCGGGTAGATGATGATTCCATATTCTCCATTATGATTTAACCTAAAAAGTATTAAAAAATAATTGGGTATACTATTGTTAGGGACAAAGCATAAAACTTAAATAATTCTTATTATCAATTGTAATAAAGAAGACCAACAGTAGCAGAATAGATACACAAAAGACCAACAAATGTTACCCACTTATTAAACTTTGCTCCAGCAATTGCTCCAGTTCAAATAACCTAACCAAAATATTGCTAGTTTTCAATTTTGGTGCTTTAAATCAACAACTTGAATAGTTGAAAGATTATATATAACCTAATTATCAAAACCAAAAATTGATAAGAAATGGAGTTCTATATATTATAGAAATTGATAAGAAATAGAGTTTTAAATATTACAAAAATTGATATTAAATAGAGTTCTAAATATTACAGAAATTGATCTGAAATAGAGTTCCAAATATTATAGAAATTGATAAGAAATAGAGTTCTAAATATTACAGAAATTGATAACAAATACATTCTAAACGGTACAACAATAAATCATCTTGAATTTACAGGGGGTTCAGAAGCTCAAAGAATCAAATTACAGGTTTGTGTTGTTCCCTGAATGAGCTAGCAGGTTAGGGACAGCTAAGGGATGACAGTTTGAAGCCTGGAAAAGAAATGCCCTTATCTGTAAACATCTTCTTTAACATCTACATTTTCAAGAATTATTGTCAAGTACACCTTTGAGCAAATTCAGGCCTTCTGTAGATATGCTCCTCTGAACTTGATTATGTAGGATCTCTATCTGAAGGGGTGGGTCTACTGAGAAACAGACCATGATTACTGTTACATTATCGCATGTGTTGTTTTTAGTGCTTCCCTAACCAGCTCTCTTGAGCATCTCTGAGGATCATTATGAAGCACTAATTCTTTCTTGGCAACTGTCACAGCAAATGGGCTGCTCATTACATCCCACAGCCCTTCACAACCGATTATCAAGAATTCATCATCTCTAGTTAAATTTCTCTCCTATAACTCTGGCTCCATGCTTAATAGACAGGCATATTATTTTAGTCCCTTCATGTGTCAGTCTTCTAGGGCACGTGCAATAGATAATTCATAATTGACCATTAAGGTAACCATCATAAATGACTCCTCTTCGTCTCTCAATTCTTAGTCTTTCTAATGTGCAATTAGGTTTGTGATCCTTGGACATCTCAATGGATCTCCCTGGCCTCCCTAGCACTGACCAACAATCACCAGCATTGGCTACCATCAATGTCCTGCAAATGGTTAAAATCATAAATATGTGATCTCATTGTGGAGACACCAATTCCAAATCCCAAGTATTCAAGAAAAAGTTATCAGAAGACCAACATTTACATATTTTAGAAACCGTATAGGACAAAATTTTCACTCTACTCTCACTGTATTATAATTAAAGGCCTAAAACCATTTGTAAGATGTGCATACAAATTAAGGCTAAAAATTATGCCAAATCTCCAAAAAAATCTTTGTATTCTTGATACATAAATGAATTAGTTTTGCAGTTAACTTACTTTCCAAATATGAGTGCAGTTAATGATGTGGTTCCAGAAGAGATATCAAGTGAACTGTCATTTGCAAATGCATAATCTGCTATTACAAAAGCACTCTTGACTGCCTTCTCGACACAAATTGGAAAATGGGAGTCTTTAACTATGAATTTCAGAATTTTTTTCTAACAAATAATGCTGCATCAGTACCTCCATGCCCATCAAATACCTGATTCACATATTTAAAAAATATAAGTTCAAGGAATATCAAACAATGGCTCTTAACAGATACTGTTGCTGGACGTAAAAATAAGAAAAAAAGTGTCAAAATTCAAAACCTATATGAAGCTGACGAATGTAAGATAACATTCATTGCAGTGTAGGGTACAGAACAAACATTTCATATTTTGACAGGGAACCGGAGATATGGAAGGTATTAGTCTAAAAATATAAGAAGCTAATATAGTTACTTGATGTGATTTTCTTTCATATGGTCCAAACATTCTGAATTCCACATTCCCTGTTCCAAATATTCATCACTTACTTAGAAGTAGAACACGTATGTTTAAGAGCAACATATAGGTCTATATTAAGTAAACAGAGCAATCAAAAGAGGATCGTTGCAAATAAAGAGAAACTGAGATAACCAAATTCTTATACCAGAACTTTTGTAGAGGAGTGTTTACGAGGAAGCTGAAACTGAAGATGTTAAGGGATAATATACCTTAAATTCTTAATAATCAATAACCCCATTTCCATCTTTGTCTGCTTGGTTTCACAAATCTCTTGTTTCCTGGAAACTCAGTCTATAAGGAATGCTGAGTAAATTTACCTGTATGAGATAAACCCTTGCTCAGTCTATCTTCCTATTAAATATTCAGTTGCAAATACAACAGCTAACAGTAAAATACTTTGCGAAGTGCTTCACAAAATGATGAATATGTTATAAAACCTTTGCGCTCCATCTAGGTTGTCACTCCCGATCTACTCTCATGTTAACTCCTCCTCCTTTTTACTGCTCCCACACTAAGGCTCGAAGGTCTTAGCAACTCTAGCCACTTCACTTCTTCCATAGAGGCGGTTAGAGATGGGGAAGACAAGATCAAAGAGAAGGTGGTGGAGAGGAGGAGAAGCCTAGAAGATTCGATGAAAAGAACAATAAAGTGATACACCTATAAAGAATATCTGCAGTAAATAACTGGTTGGACCGGTTCAAAAAAATCGGCCGATTCGCTAATAAACTGGCTAGTTTCAATATATAGAGGTTATTAGGTGAATTCAAACTGAACTACTGGCCAGTTCAAATATTTTCCGGCCGGATCGACCGGTCCGATCTAGTTTTTAAAACCTTGCTCCTTAGACATAAAAGTCTGAGATTATTTAAGATTCATTTTAGTTTTATCTTCCCTATCTTATCTATTACCGGTAACCAAACAACTAAAAGTTAGGAATGTAGGTTGCATTCTTATTCCTACCTCTTCACTACGGTTACTAAACGAGACTTAAGGTAATAAAAAATTAATTATTAATAAAACAAGTTAAGGAATTTAGAATCTATTAACAACATAAATCCATTTAACTGTGAGTGTAAATGAAAGCACATTTTCCCATTTGGTAGAAAGGTAAACAAACCAAAAATGATAAACAAACACATGCAAAAGGGAGGTGAATTGTTTGTGAAAAAATTTTGCAAGATATTTTAAACTTTAAAATCCCTTTTAAACAAAATGGCTTAATAAATGGAAAGATTCTATTAAACATCAAAAGGAACTTGTTAATGTTTTTAAAAAAAGATCCTGTTAGTTATTTAAAATTTGAAAGAAGTTTATAAATCGAAAGGATCCTATTCGTGCTAAAAAATAAAGAGGTCTGTTAATCTATAGGAGCCTGCTAGAGCTCAAATAGAGATAAGCTTGTTAATTGATAGGAGCCTATTGACGTTTAAAGTGAAAAGAACCTCTTACTTTATAGAAACAGAAGGAGCCTATTAAAAAAACTAAAAGGGCCTTTTAAAAACATAAACTTGTAATGCGGAAATTTAAAAGTTAGGAAGAGAGAAAGAATGATACGGTAGATTTATATTGGTTCGTCTAATAACCAATCTTACGTCCAACCTCCAAGTATCCAACTTACATATTTTTACTATAAAAATTTGAGCATTAAATTTGACGAGCCTCTCCAAACTCACAAGTACATATTTTTCAAGGTTCTATAACCTTCGACACTCAAAGTGTACAACAAGATTCTAAAAGCTCACAGAAAGATAAAATGTAAAATCAAAAGTAAGCTCTCAAATAATAATTTCTTTCTTGATAGAATGATTTCACTTTCTAAGACACAATAAGAATGATATGACTATAAAGAATATAGATGTTGCTCAAATGCTTTGAAAGTCTGTGTATGGTCGTTACTTCACAAATGTTGTTGCTCTTCTTCAAATAGACAATTTCTTTAATTGTTCGAAAAGGTAAGATTCTCTTAGATGTTAATAAAGAAAGTTTACTAAGAAGGTTCCTACAACAAATGAAGTAATTTTCCTATGATGTTATTTCCTTTAAAAAACTATTATTTATACACGGAAATAAGTCCAATTTGAAATTTGGAATATTATAAGGTCATCATCAAAATCATTAGAAAGGCTTGAGCTAACAATCTCCCTCTTTTTGATGATGACAACCAATAATAGATGTATTTTCAAAAACTCATATAAATCGAGATATACTTGTAGACTTTAACCTATCATTAATAGATCATATATCATAGCATAATACATAACAGATCATCAAAGCAATATTGATAAAAAACCACAGACCATTAACTACTTCCCCCTTTTTCATTATCAAAAATATATCTACTCTCCCCCTTTGTTATTATAAAAAAGAAGAGGGAAAAGAACTATTGAATCAAAAAGTAAAAAACGTCATAATAACACAAAGATGTAAAAACGACAATAACATTTAAGAGACGTTTACTTTAGGCTATTAAACTAGAAGGAGCCTTCTAAATAATTCATTCAAACTGTAAGATCCTTCTACGTAACTAATTTAGCCTGATAGGGGACTTCTTTTTAAAAGGGGCCTGCTAATACCTGCAAACGAAAGTAGCATAGTATCTTCAAACACAATTTAATATCAAAAAGTCTGTACATACCAAGTTCTTTTCTTAATAAAGAGAATCTATCTTTCGAAAGAGGCTTAGTGAGCATATCAACTACTTGATTATCAATATTAACATGCCAAAGATTAATGGTTCCTTCTAAAATATGATTTCTAAGAAAATGATGTTTTACTTCTATATGCTTAGTCCTAGAATGGTACACAGGATTTTTAAAAATATTTATGGCACTAGTATTATCACATAATATAGGAATATAAGAAAAGTTTAGAGAAAATTTCTGTAGTTGATGTTTCATCCATAAGATTTGAGCACAACAGTTGGCAGCTGCTATATATTCTTCTTTAGTTGTCAAAAGCATTGTGTAATTTTGCTTCTTACAGAACCAAGATGTTAAACATCCTCCAAGAAATTAACAGTGACAACTTTTGCTTTTTTGATAGACTTTATCACTTGCATAATTTGCATCACAATAGCTCACTATGTCAAATGAATCATTTTTTGGATACCATAGTCCAAAATTCATAGTTTTGTAGAGATATCAAAAGATTCTTTTGACTACTTGAAGGTGGCTTTCTTTTGTATTTGATTGAAAGCATTTGCAAAGACACACACTAAGCATAATGTCTGGTTTTGAGCTTATATGATATAGTAGTATTCCAATCACTCCTCTATATTTTTTCCCATCCGTAACTTTGCCTTTTTTATCTTTATCAAGTTTAGTTCCAGTGTACATGGGAGTACCTATCTATTTGACATTTTTAAAATGATATTTCTTGATGATTTCCTTTGTGTATTTGTCTTGGCTAATGCAGATTCCTTTTTTTATTTGTCTAATTTGTAATCTAATAAAGAATGATAATTCTCCCATCATGCTCATTTCAAACTCTCCCTGTATTAATGCTGAGAATTCTTCACAGAAGGATGGATTAGTAGCACTAAATATTATGTCACCAACATATATTTGCACTATAATTAAATCATTCTCCTTTCTCTTAATAAATAAAGTTTTACCGACCTTTCCTCTTTCAAAGTTATTCTCAAGCAGAAAGTTATTTAACCTCACATACCACACTCGAGGAGCCTTACATACCATACTCGAGGAGACTACTTTAAACCATACAGAGCTTTAGTTAACTTCATCACGTAATCTAGATGGATTTCATCTTCAAAACCTAGGGTTTGCTTAACAAATACTTCTTCGCTTATGTAACCACTTAAGATTGCACTTTTAACATCCATTTGGAACGACTTGAAGTTTCTATAGCACGTAAAGGCAAGAAAAATTCTAATCGATTCCAATCTAGCAATAGGTGCTTAAGTTTCATCAAAATTAATACCTTTCTGTTGATTATAACTTTGAGCTACAAGTCTAGCTTTGTTTCTTGCCACCTTACCACTTTTGTCAAATTTATTTCAAAATAACCACCGACTCCCAATGATTGACTTGTTTTGAGGACGAGGTACTAAATTCTAAACTTTGTTTTTGTCAAATTGGTGCAAATCATCTTTTATAGTTGAAACTCAGTTTCATCAGTAAGGGCCTCTTCAACAGTCTTTAGTTCTATTTGTGAGATGAGAGCAACAAAGTTGTTCTTGAACGATGATCTTGTTCTTAGACTTTCAGAGGGATCGCACAGAATATATTGACATGTATCAAAATCTCTCCATTCTCTCAGTGTTTTTTGTTACTTAGGCTCATGCTAAGATGAAGGAGCCTGCTCTATTTTAGCTTTAGAGGGGCCTTCTTGATTTTGTAATTATGAAGGTATTATAGATGTAGTTTAATTCTCTGATGCATTTTTAGGTGCCAATGGATGCTTTTCATCATCTGAATCTGTTGATGTTGTCGAAGCTAGTGTTTCATTAAATACCACATGTATCGATTCTTCTATCTTATTTGTTCTTTTATTATATACTCTGAATCCTTTACTGCCAATACTGTAGCCCAAAAAAATAGCTTCGTTTGTTCTTGCATCAAATTTTCTAAGGTTGTTTATTCCATTATTTAGAGCGAAGCACTTGCAGCCAATTGCTTGAAAGTAAGCAACATTTGGTTTTCTTCCTTTCCAAAGCTCATAAGGAGTCTTTTTCAGAATAGGTCTTATGAGATACCTGTTGAGTATATAACAAGTGGTTGACATGGCTTCTGCCCAGTAACCATAAGGTAGGCCACTTTGGCATAGCATTATTTTGGGCATAGCTACGAGAGTCCTGTTCTTTCTCTCAACAACTCCATTTTGCTGAGGAGTCTTTGGGAATGAGAAGTTGTGAGTTATACGATTTTCGTTGCATAAGTCCTTAAATTTTCTATTATCAAATTCTCCTCCATAATATCTTAGAATCGATGTAATGCAGTACCCTTTTTCATTTTGAACTTTCCTGCAAAACTTCTAAAAGACTTTAAAATTATCATCTTTATTTGATAGAAAATAAACTCATGTAAATCTGGAAAAATCATCTACTATAACAAAATCGTAATGTTTTCCACTAAAATTTTGAGTCCTAGTAGGACCAAATAAATCCATGTCTACAAGTTCAAGTGGCTAATTAGTAATCACAATATTTTTAGGAGAGAATCTGTTTTTGATTTGTTTTCCTTTTAAACAAGCTTCACAAGATTTTCCACGTGGAGCTTAATGGGCCTTTTTGTGTCAATACTTGTGAGTAGTTTTGAATTGCCTGAACGATTTTCCTACTTTACAAGAATCGAACACTCGTTTCTTAGGTGATCCAAACATCAACATCCTTGGCTGTTTGATATTCTCATTGACTAAATCGAATAAGAAATACAAGAGTCTTTTCCCAAGTAATAATCATTACAGCTTGGAAAATCATTCTAAAAACACGAAATCGGTATATCTTGCCAAAATATATTATGCATCTTTCTGGGCAATCTCTTTTTCTTTCATTTTGTCAACATATGTGACTTCTACTCCATCAATTTCAGCCTTTGAACTAGCAAATTCCACTCACTAACTCATTTTTGGAAATTTTTGATAAAATGCTCATGCTAGCATGTCCAAATCTTCTATGCCAAATAAGTGAATCCTTTTCTATTGAGACAAAACACTTATCACTTTGAGAAGATATATCTTCCAATTGAACACAATATATGTTCTGATTTCTAGGATTAACAAATACATATTATTATTAAGATTGTCAATGATTTCATAATATGATGCATAGGAAGTAACTCTGTAACCTTTATCACATAATTGACTTACGCTAAGCAAGTTATATTTCAATCCATTAACAAAAAGCATTATCAATAGAAGCAGAGTTAGAATCACAGATTTTACCAATTTCGATGTCCTTTGCCTTATTTTTCCTTTCAATGTAGTTGAAATGTGATATTTCACATGTCATATGTCTCGAACAACCGCTAACAACTATATATTGATTTTCCTTTGTCTCTATTTTAAAGTATATCTGTAGAGTGTATTATCTCATTTTACGTACCCAAATCTTTCTAGGTCCTTTCACGTTAGTAGTTTGACCTTTCGATCTCCAAACATACATTTGAGATGGTTTTTTTTCATTTTCTCAGATTAAAAAGAGTGACTAATATAACCATGTCTACCACAATGAATTGCATAAAATAGATCAATGATAGTTATTATGATTTTTTCTACTTACCTGGTTCTTGCTCTTTTGACTATAGTTATTGTTAGATTTAACAAAGAAGTTTTTGTATGACCTAATATTGTTATTTTTATTATATCCTATTCCAGCCTTATCAAAAACCCACTTACCACTCCCAAGTAATTCATCAAGATTGTTTCTTCCATTAACAAAACTAGCAAGCTCTTTTTCAAGAGAAATACTTTTCTTAGCACATTTTTCTTTTTCGAGTTTTAAAGCAGTAACTTTCTCTTCTAATTATTTTATCTTAGCAAAGTCATTTTTCAAGTAATGAGTTTTCTAACTGAATTATTTTTTGTTCCATGCATTCTTTTTCAGAAACTTTTTGTTTATTATCATTTTCAAGAGAAGTGACTTTAGACAACAAATCTTTGTTTTCCGATTATAATAATTTAATCTTATTCATTAAAGATTCATCATTATTTTTTGACTTCTCAACCTTTTTTATACCGATCATATAAATCATGATATCCATCTCTCAATTCATCAATTTCAATATCAAAGTCAGAATAATGTACCTCATCATCTCCTTATTCAGCCATGAAGAAAACGTTACTGACTTCCTAAGGTTCTTCTTCTTTAAAGATACCAAAATCCTCATCTGACCAACCTATAGTCATAGCATGCTTTTTGGGTTTTTTATTTTCTGTCTTGTCCTTTTGAAGAAGAGGGAATTCTGGTCTTGTGTGTCTAGGCTTCTTGCAATAACAACATATGATTTGATTATTTTGCGTATTATTATTGCTGCTACTGCCTTTTGATAGGAACCTGTTGTTTCCAGTTTTCTTGTTTCCTTCTCTTTTCTTCATAAGCTTCTTTTTGTAGAAGTGGTTATATTTTATGACCATGAAGTTGAATTCGCCATCTCCATCTTTTTGCAACTCAATATCACTTTCATCATCATTTGATGGATTTGATTCGTCAACTTCTTTTAGTTCCATTCCTCTTTTATGTGAGGATCCTTCATCTCACCTAAGCTCAGCTTCATAAAACATTAAGTTTCCTCTTAGCTAGTCAAGTGAGATTGTGTCGAGATCTTTTGCGATTTCTAGAGCTGCCACTTTAGGTCTTCATTCCTTTGGTAATGATCTTATAATTTTTGTTACCAGCTCTTCATTTGGATATATCTTGCCTAAGTTTTTCAAGGCAAGGATGACATTGTTGAAAGGTTCGAAGAATTTATCTATTGTTTCCCTGTTTCATGCAAATAGTCTCGTATTGATGAACTAAAAGACTTATTCTATGTTTCTTTACCTCATTCGTTCCTTCGAAAGTAACTTGAAGCTTATCCCACATTTCTTTTGCTGTAGAACAATATGATATCTTTTCCTATTCTTCTGGAGATGGTGCACAGATTAGATGATGTCTTGCTTTAGATCATTCTCTCTTTCCAATAGGAGTAGTTGTTTCCATTGAAGTAAGGAGGCTTTATAACAGATTATCCTTCAAGGCTTCTTAAGTTGTTTGCCACAATCTATCATATGTTGTAAAACACAATAAATGTGAAACTCTCTCTGATACCAAATGATAAAACAAATACACTCAAGAGGGGGGAGGGGGTGAATTATGTATGAAACAATTTGCAAGGTATTTTAAATCTTTAAAATCCTTCTTAAACAAAATGAGTTGACAAATGGAAAGGTCCTATTAAACTTCAAAAAGAACTTGTTAACGTTTATAAATAAAGGATCGTGTTAGTTATTTAAAATATGAAAGAAGTTTATTAATTGATTCACACTCAAAAAGAAATGGGCCTATCAATCGATAGGAGCTCGCTAGAGCTCAAATAGAGATAAGCTTGTTAATTGATAGGAGCCTATTGATGCTTAAAGCAAAAAGAACCTCTTGATTTATAGAAACAGAAGGAGTCTATTAAAAAAACTAAAAGAGCCTATTGAAAAAAGAAACTTATGACACAAAAATTTAAAGTTAGGAAGAGACAGAATGACACAATAGATTTATACTAGTTCGGCTAACAACCAAGCCTATGTCAAGTCTCTAATTGTCCAACTTGAGCATTTCATTATAAGAATTCGAATAGTAAATTTGACAAGCCTCTCCAAGCTCATAAGTACATATTTTTCAAAGTTTTCCAAGCTTCCACACTCGAAGTGTATAACAAGCTTCTAAAAGCTCATAGAAAAATAAAATGTAAAATTAAAAGGAAGCTTTCAAATAACAATTTCTCTCTGAATAGAGTGATTTTACTTTCTAAGACACAATAAGAATGATATGAATCTCGAGAATATAGATATTGCTCAAATGCTTCAAAAGTTTGTGTATATTCATTACTTCACAAGTGTTGTTGCTCTTCTTTAAATAGAAAATTTCTTCAACTAGTTGTTGCTTCATCTTAATTTTGAGTTGAATTTGGATTTTCAATACCATCTCTATTGGAACAAAAATTTCCAGAGCTAATTGTTTGAAAAGGTAAGATCATCCCGGATATTAATAAGGAAAGTTTACTAAGAAGGTTCCTGCAAGAAAGGAAGTAATTTTCTTATGATTTAATTTCCTTAAAAAATAATGTTATATAAACAAGAAGATTATTCCAATTTGAATTTTGAAATATTATAAGGTCATCAAAATCATTAAAAAGCCTTGACCTAACTAAAAAAAGGGAGAAAAAGACTGACAAATGAAAAGAAACGTGAAAATTCCCATATGGTGATGTAAGCAACTTTCAAAGAGTCAACCTTTTTCTGGAAATGGAATAGTAGTAGTAGTAGTAGTAGTAGTAGTAGTAGTAGTAGTAATAATAATAATAATAGTAGTAGTAGTAGTAGTAGTAGTAGTAGTAGTAGTAGTAGTAGTTCTTTCTTGTCAGAAGCCTTTCTAGGGTGGTTTATATCCTCCTGACACATTTTAGAACTATCACCCCATCACCCCCATCATGCCATTTTTGGAGTTTCAATATTTGGCTTCCCTTTTCATGGTTGCTTAGTCCAAGATCAAGAAATGCCATTGTTTTTTTCAAGAACTCACTAACATGTTGATTATTGTTCTTTTTTTTCCATTTATGGTTTTCTTGCTAATTTAAAAACTATTTTTAGTAACTTAACTACTCCTCTATTGTGAAGATAAAAAATCCAATGTTTTCATTCCTTGGCAAAGTTTAATATATTTTGTGAAATGGAAAAGCTCTGAGAACCCTTTAATTGGATGGGTAAGCTATCGGTTTAAAAGGGTTTCTAGAGTCTTGTCAAAATTTGAAACATTCTAAATCATCATACCTCAGTCATTCTCTATAGGTTCACAAAGATTTGAACATAAATCTCTATAATCTGTAACCTCTTTCTAACAATTAGTCACTCTATCATTCATGTCACTTTAGTCTTTTACTTTTATGGAGTGTTTGATTAGCTAGTATGAGAAAAAAAGAAAAGGATAAGGAATGAAAAAGGATGCTTAGAAATATATTATGATTAGATGAACAATGTTACTATATCCCCTTTCAGGAAAACACTGCATACCCTATACTATAGTGAGGAATGGAAGTCATAGCCATTTTCATTCCTCACTATATTAATTTCCTCAAGTGAACCAAGTACACCCTTATTATGAAGAGTTTTTCTATATAATCCCTTCTCTTATTTTCCTTCTGTGCTCACATCTTCTTGAACATTGTCTTGTGAAAAAAACCTAAAGGTTGTAGTTCTGCAAAATTCTTGTTCTGCCATAATTACTTCAAGCTGAAGCTGACAGTTACTTATCAGACAGTAACTGGATTAGTAACTATGATTTTTCTAGAATTTGATAACAAGCAAAAAAAACTTAATGCCCAATAAATGAATCAAATCATAAAATTTGTTAATGCAATTCGTCACACACGATCTACATCTGCGGGACCCTCACTCAGATTAATCAACTTTCACCAAAGTATAATAGTCTTACACAAGGCCATTATGGAATCGATACCACTCATTCGTTGACGCTATCTACTCGTACTCATGCCCTTGAAATTTATCTCACAGCTAATAGCATGACCACCTCATGCTAAACTCAACAGAGAATTTTTAAATAATGAATAAAGACAAAGATGAAAATATCTCAAGTGATTAAATCAAAAATAAGATAAACAAAAGATACTTGAGTCAAAGAACACTCCTTTACATGTGTGCTGCCACATTAAACCATAATCATGGAGAGTCTTCAAACAAAATTCTACTGCCAAACTTGTAAGTTATCTCTACAAAAACTCCCAAAACACAGCAGCACCAAATTAACCATAGAACATTGTGATTAATATCTCAAGCACTCAAAAAATGTGGCAAGTAAAAATCAATGGATATATATATCATACTATGGACTACCTTTAAACAAAAATCTGTTGTGTACTTTTAATTGATGATTGAAGAAACTCACACACAGTAGCCAAAAAATCATCAATAAAATATGTAATTAGTCACATAAGCACACACAAAAGCAATTGCAAAAATCAATAAATATACTGCTTGTTTATCTCTAACAAATACTACCTTCTTTATGATTTTATCTTATTTAGGATTTCCTCCTTTCACACTATCTTAACTTCTAACCGTATCTTGGAATCCTATATCAAGTCAACTTCCTTATCATAAAAGACATACATAATCCAAATCAACTTCTTTATTACAAGAGATATATCAAATATATCAAAATACAAATAATACCAAAAATAAAACACCTTAACATCTTAAAAGAAGGGCAAGCTCTATTTCTTTTAGTACCCTATTTTTATACCTCTAATTAGTCAAAGTTTTCCAAGCAGATGAGGAAGTTCTCAATGAGGCACTTGCTTGTGGTTTTTGTAGCTCTTAACGTTAGCTTGCTTTTGAGGGTAGTCTTTGAAACTGGGACTGAGGGTCTTGACGGTGTAGCATGTCATAATACAACACATATATGGAGAAATGAGATGTGATCCTAGCTTGAAGAACCAAAAGCATGAGATTTCAACAATTCGTGGAAGTAACTGTGTAAGGAAGTTAACTTGGAAGTTGAGATATGAAACTATGCAAGGAAGTTAACATACAACGAAGTTAATGTGGAAGTTAAGATCTGAAATAATGCAAAGAAATTAACATGAAAGTGAAACGTGGGTGTTGCAAGGAAGTTAACGTGAATATGTATAAATAAGTTGTTTTTATATGTAAGATGTAGGAAAAAGTATGAGTGTCTCTCTTCCTGTGTTTTATTTTCCTCTCACTGTTTCTTTTTTCTCTTCCTGTGTTTTCTTTTCCTTTCATTGTTTCTTTTTTCTACCTTCTCTTCCTTCTTTAGTCTGTGTAACTATAACATCATACAGGCTTTTATAAAAGATTGGATGTTAATGTTAGAAGGTATTCAATTTGTTGAATGATAGTCATTACATTAGTGCTTCCATTGCCTATAGCTAAGAATACACAACTCAATGATCTTTCTTTGGAACTTAAACGACTCTCAGATTCGTTAGACACTACATCCTAGCATCATGTCAAGCGCATGGACAGATTGGACTATTCTTTTCATCATTTGGAATGTTTAGGGACCTCCTTGGATTCCATTACGCGATCTATGGATTCATTGATTCAGAATATGGACTGTCTTCATCAATCACAATCTATTCCATCCTTTAGTACAGTTGCTACACATAGCATATTACTTTCATGGCCGCAAGCTTTCCAGTTTCGAAAGATTAAACTAGATTTTCCACAGTTTGATAGCATCGATCCTCTAAACTGGATTTTCAAGCAGATAGTTTTTCTCATATTATAAAACCCCAGATCCTCAATGCCTGACCATCACAACAATACACATGGAAGGGTCGGTAGTGCCCTAGTTTCAAATGTTACAGAAGTCTATGCAAATTCTACATGGACAGCTTTAATTGATGATATTGAACATCAATTTGGACCTTCACAATTTGATTGTCATAGGGCTCAATTGTTTAAACTTTTACAATCTAACACAATGGCCTCATATTATCATAATTTTATGATGCTTGCCAATCGATCCACGGGATTAACAGATGTGGCTTTTCTTGACTGCTTTGTCAGTGGCTTAAAAGCCCACATCCATTATGATGTGATAGAACAGAAACCACTGACTTTATTATGTGCAGCAGATTTGGCGCAATTGTATGATGAGAATGAGTCCACTACTTTTTTTCTTCTTCTCTTCCCAAGGCCACAATGGTGTCGTTTGTCCGTTCAGTGTTAGTTTCGACATCTCCTTTAGTGGGATCGTTGACTACAGTCACAGTGACCAAACCTAATACTGCTCCATTACTTTCTACACCATCTTCTAAACTATTACCTTCCATTAAACGAATCTAATCAACAGAGATGTAAATTAGGCGTGAAAAGGGACAATGTTATAATTGTGATGAGAAATTTTTTCCAAAACCACAAATGTCCTAATTGCCATTTTATGTTGGTGATCATAGACATTGATGTTAAAGAATCTGCGACATCCAAAGAACCTACAAATCTACAGGAATCTTAAGATGTTGCTATTACTCGTGTTCCTCATCTTTCATTTCATGTCTATTAACGTTTAACAGGAGTTGCCATCATTCAGTTTAACATCTCTATTGATGGCATGACTGTGCAAGTTTTGTTGGATGGTGGAAGTTTTCATAATTTTATCACTCCTCATCTTGCCCGCCATTTAAAGTTACAAATTGAACCAGCCCCTGCATTTTGAGTTCTTGTTGGTAATGGGCATTACTTAGAAAGCGAAGGAATCGTTTGTGCTCTTCTACTCTTTATTCAAGGCCACCAGATTGTGTTCCCTACGTATGTACTGCCAATTACTGGCTCAGATATTGTTCCCAGAGAGCATCTTGACTTGCCACTTTGGGTCCCCATATTGTATATTATAGTTCTTCCACTATCAAATTTTACCTTAATGGTAAATTTATTATTTTATAAGGTCACAAGTCGTCCACTCTAACAACTCTTATGTTTCACCAAGTTAAGCGGTTGCAGGCCACGCTTGCTATATCCGAATTGTACACATTATAGTCAATCCTTGTGAATGTTATCTCTCAAGATGGGATTTCCATTCCATCTGATATATCAGATGACTTGGTCGCTTTATTACTTAAGTATCTCACTATTTTCTCCATTCCTTATGGTCTTCCTCCATCTCGTGGACATGATCATACCATTCAATTAGAGCAAGGAACTGCACTAGTCAAGGTTCGGCCTTATCGGTATGCTTATAACCAGAAAGTAGAAATAGAAAGATTGGTGAATAAGATGCTTCGAAACATAATTATTCTACCTAGTAAAAGTCCATTCTCGGCACTAGTCCTCTTGGTTAAAAAGAAAGATGACACCTAGTGGTTTTGTGTAGATTATAAGGCTTTAAATGCAGTGACTGTAAAGGATTCCTTTCCAATGCCTACAGTTCATGAACTCTTAGATTAGTTGTATGGCTCTTCAGTTTACTCTAAACTAGACTTATACTCTGGTTATCATCAAGTTTTAGTTCGTCCTAAAGATCATGAGAAGACAACATTCCGGACATACCATAGGCACTATGAATGGTTAGTTATGTCATTTGAACTCACAAATGCTCCTGTCACTTTTCAAGCTCTTATGAATGATATACTTCGCCCATTTTTGAGACGGTTTATGCTTTTTTTTATGACATACTTGTCTGTAGTCCATTATGGTCTTCTCATCTTGAACACTTAGCTATTTTGCTATAACAATTATTACAACATCAACTTTTTGCAAAACTTTCCAAATGTTCCTTTGGCCAAACTTGAATCGAATATTTGGGTCATGTAGTTTCAAGTGCGTATATCGAAATGGACGTTTATAAAGTTCAAATTGTTATGAATTGGCCTGTTACTTTGTTTGTTTAACAACTAATCTAATATTATAGTCGTTTAATACAGCAGTATGCCACCATTACTTTTCCTCTTAATCATTTACTATAGAAAGATAAGTTTCAGTAGTCAGCTGACGCCCAGACTAAGGCTTGGTTTGGGAGAACGGTGGTGGTTGATAACCTACTAAAATCAACCTGCTTAAATAATAAGTACTTATGTGTTTGGGATTGCTGTTTTGGTAACTGCTGAAACGTGAAAATAGGTATTTGGTAAGTGTGGTTGCGGTTGCTGAAAAGAGATAAAATGATTAAAAAGCCTATTGATTTAATAAACTATTAATTGTTGTATAAATAATTAAAAATATATTATTAGTCATATAAATTTAAAATTATAAATAATAAAATATTAAATTAAAATAAGAAAATATAAATAAAATAAATTTAGTAAATAAAATATTTCATAAAAAATATTATCAATCATATAAATTCAAATTATAAGTAAGAATAATTGAATGTTGAGAGTATAATGAAATATAATAATTATCAGAAGGTTATTAATCGAAAGTAGATTTTCTACCTCATAAGTACTTTCTTACTGCAGCCCTTTTTCTACTTATCAATTTATGCGGTGACACCGTACTTTCCTCCAAACACTAGTTGTTTGCCTGCAAATCTAAACATGTGACTGCGTTTAAAAACTACAGTGGATAAATACCTATCTGAACTGCACTGCAGATTCAAACGCACCAAAGTTATGGCTTTATCTAATTTTTTCTTACCATTTGTCATTGAAACTGATTCCTCTGGACGTGGAATCGGTGCAGTTCACTACAAGAAAATAGTGAATTACAGACGGAAATTACCGACGGAAAAAACAAATATACCGTCGGTAAACCAAAATACTGACGGAATAAACCGACGGCAGAAAACGTCGGTGATTTGACCGTAGCTAAATTCACCGACGAACCTTATCCATACCATCGGTAAAATTACCGACCGAATAGGTTATCCGTCGGTAAAAATCAACAGAAAAGTTACCGACCGTCTAATATGGTCCGTCGCTAACTTTACCGACCGGTGACATACCCGTATGTAAATTTTGCAT
>JANZXR010000006.1:33639996-33668078 GCA_027575705.1 Erythroxylum echinodendron
CTTTGTATTACAGATATAATTGTAATGTAACGTTTTTATTATTAATTCAGATATTTTAATTTCAATTCATTAATTAAAATTTTTTATTATTTATATCTTATTAAATACATATTATTAATAAAATTATAAGACGATTATAATTTAAATATAATGGAAATATATAATTTTAAAAAAAATATTGCAAAATATTACCGACGGAACTACAGAACATTCCGTCGGTACTTCTCAACCTATTCTGCCGACGGAACATATTATGTTCCCGTCGGTAATATTGACTTATTTAGCGACCGAAAATCTTACCGTCAGTACTTTTGCCGACTGTATGATGCAAAATTTACATACGGGTATGTCACTGGTCGGTAAAGTTAGCGACGGACCATATTAGACGGTCGGTAACTTTTCTGTTGATTTTACCGACGGACAAGGTATTCGGTCGGTAAGTTTACCGACGGTATGGACAAAGTTCGTCGGTGAATTTAGTTACGGCCGAATCACTGACGTTTTCTGCCGTCGGTTTATTCCGTCGATAATTTGGTTTACCGACGGTATATTTGTTTTTTCCGTCGGTAATTTTCGTCTGTAATTCACTATTTTCTTGTAATGTTTTGATTCCACTCTTGTTGATGTCCTGCAAAAAACTGCTCTCCGAGATGAAGTTTTGAAGCGTTTGAAGTTTAATTTGAGTTGTTCTCAGGACCGTATCAAACGTTTTGTTGATTCTCAACACACTGAGGTCTCTTTTAACAGCAGAGAGGATCTTCGTCAAACTTCAACCATATAAACAACATTCGATGCAATTGCGTCGGTCACAAAAGCTAGGTCTTCGATATTTTGACCCTTCCAGATCTTAAAACAAATAGGTTCAGTCGCTTACAAACTGCAATTACCCCTGAAGCTTACATTCATCATGTTTTTCATGCCTGTTTATTAGAGAAGTGCATTGTCAAACAAATAGGTTCAGCCACTAACAAACTGCTGCTCTGGTCAACTATACCGAGGATAGAGTCACAATCTTGACCAATGAGTGCTGACTAACTCTTACATTTCCATTTCTCCTAATTTTTTGTTTAATATCAATCAATTACCTATGAAAAGGGTTCATTATTGTTTTCGCCCATTCCCTTCAACCTGTTGGTTTTTGGTCGGTAGAGTTTGGTGTGATTTTCTTCTCAAAATTTACATTCGCCTTTTCTTCTTTAAAATTTTGTTTCTATTTCCTAAATAGCGATTTCGAGGGAGAGACTTACAGTTATGAGCAAAGTCGTTACTTTGTCATGATAAGGTGACATGTTCGACTGGTGAAACAACTAGAAAAAATTAAAAAAGATAGGTTGTCTAAACAATTACCTCCTCCAACCCTCACAGGGGAGTCTTGTGCTACGTTACTTTTAAATGACCATTCCCAAGCCTTGAAGCTCACTCAGGTGTCGTGATTGCAGACGGATATTTTGATGCGGTGAAACTCGTTAATAACTTGAAGCTCACTCTATAACAAAAAGTTTTGCGTGATTGGGTTCCTGCCCAGAAGCACTGACTAACGATTTTTGTAGAGCCATTTGGCAGATTAGACAGGTCCTTTCTAGGGTATTCAGACGTTGCTGTCGTGGTTCGTTGTGGCGAGCGTGTGACGCTCTTTTCGTACTTAATGTAGCTGATAGCTGTTTTTTTGTCGTTTCTCTGTTCCCAACTCCCATGTTGAGGGGTGAATTACTCTACTGCACTACTGCAGGTGCTGCTCAAATTGAACAGATCTCAACTTTGGTGCTTATTGCAGTTTGACCACACACCATCATTGCTCTCCTCGCTAACTGCACTCTTTTGCTCTTTGTGAACCACAAGGCTCAAACAGCTAAAACAAACCCTTAAACAAGCAATCTTTAAACATTTTTGGCTTTGTTAAATCTTACTTTTGCCGTTGTCAGCGTTAAGTTGGAAAGGCCTGTGTGGGATATTTTTGACTTTTTTTTTTTCATAGAGTTAAACAATATTCAATTACATTTTTCGTTTTTTAAATAACTTATCAGTTAAATTACGTAATTTGATCTAGATAAAGATAATAAAATGACTTAACAAATGATCTAAATCAATGGGTCGAAGTCCAAGTACAAAATGGATCCTAATAAGTGCAGACTGAACCCATATCAGGCCCGTGATAGAAAAGACCGATATAGAAACTATATATAAAGGTTAAAATCTCTTGCAGTTGCTTATATCATTCGTAAGCATAAGGATTCTTTGACCTGTTAAACGAACTTACGTTTTGAGAAAACTGTAGAAAGACGTTAACCGCGTTTTGGTGAACAGTTCTCATGAAGACAGGGACAGATTCCTGCTCATTTGAAGTTATGGAACGAAAATCATGTATTTTACACATTTCTTCGTTTATTGCCCTTTCACGTTCGATCCAGATACGTAACTAAGGTATCATTACGTGTTACACGTGGTATCAGATCAGTGACGTAATCGAGTGGTTAAAAACGAAATTTTTATGGTTTTTTCTCCATAAGATTTCAGAGAGTTAACTTCTATTTCTCAGTTTTTTTCTTGCTTTTTATTGCATGAAAGTAGTATACATGTATTTAGCCTTGAGAAACGGGTTGAAAACGAGTCCGAGAGTCTAAAATATCAGCTCGAAACTCGTCGAAAATCACCTGTGCCACATGCGGCAATCTCGTGGCGCAACGGCGATAGCATAGGTGTCGAGCTCGTACATCGCACGAGCAAGCGTTGGTAGGTGCGTCTGTGCATCGTTGCCCATGCATGACACGCGCCAGTCGTGTCTTTAGCACGTTTGTGCTGACATATGTCCGACACTCGCAGACTCACAACTGATGTCAACCATACGGACTTCTACAAAATTTTATAAAAAAACAAAACAAAACATTTTAGATTTCTCGTATGGGTGCCCCGAGGTGTTTTAGGTTAGTTTTCAAGTCCGAGAAATTTATAAATTGAGTTTTTCTATTTTTCTAGATTTATTAAATTAGTAATAAATTAAAGTTTAACTTTGAAAAAGGAATTAAGACGTTCTGAAACCAATTTGGAATGAATTTCATGCTTTGGACATCATATGAGGGATATAGTTCAAGTTTTCATTTGTCGAGTCTCATGCTCAATGTTCGGGATTGCATGATAGTCACTCAGATTAGGAATTAAGACATTCTGAAGGAATTTTTAAGTGAATTTTCGAGCAATGAACTTGTCATAAGGGAGATACATGAGGTTCTCATGTCTCGAGTGGTCAGTTCAGTGTCGGGTGATGCGCGATAGTCACTCTACTGAGATTTTTCCTTTACTAAAGTCTCATATGAAGTTTTAAGAGAATATCTTCAACACAAGTGTATGACAATGAGTTTGTGAATTCTGGTTTTTTTTTTTGCATTTATTGATGTTATATTGTCACATACCATATGCCCATAAAGAATGTGAGGATGACATAAAGATGTATCCCTTTTGTTTGTGGACTTTTTGAGTGTTGATGAGGATGCAGTCACCAAAGTAGCCTTTCAAGTCAGTATTTTGACTTGTTTTACTTGCACGTTGTGGGATGTCTTTGGTTTGATGTTTGTTTATTCTGCCCAAAGGTGTTGGCCTTATATAACATTTTGGAATCTGCATAAAGGCATAAGATGGAGGAAAGTTGTTGCTCAAGTGATCTATTCGCTCAAAGTTGGTAGTGTCATGAAAGTTGATGGTTTATACTCTGATCGCTTTTATGTGGAGGTTTAATTGCATATATTATGTATTCAGCCCAAAGGTATTTCATAATATGTGTGATAATGTTTTAATGGCTTCAAGTATTACTGTTGTCCTACATTTGTGTTGTTCTAAACATTATCATTTTACAGTCACCTTTTTGGTCAACAATATCAGTGTTACTATTGAAACTCCCACTAGTTTCAATACAAAGAACTGGACAGAGGATGTATTGAATGCTACGAAGATAGCTGAGGTTGATATGACTATGCAGATAGATAGGCCATCTCTACCTATATCTGTGAGCTCGAGAGCTCATAAAACAACCTATGAAGCCTGGGATCAGTCTAACAGGTTATATCTTATGACCATTAAGAAATCCATACTTGACCATCTACTTAGTGGACTTCCGGACACAAACATACCAATTAATTTCTTAATAATGTCTCACAGAGGTACACATTCTCCCCTAATGTTGAGACAAGTGCCTTGATGAGAGAATTATTTTCCATGAGGTATATAGGAGAAGGGGGAGTAATAGAGTACATATCAAGAATGATTCGTCTTCACAGTAGACTGAAGATGCTGAATATTCCTCTTCCTAATGTCTTATAGTTTACTAGACTCTAAATACACTCCCTACAGAGTTTAATAATCTAGTGATGACACATTATTTGCAGGATGAGAAACGGGACTTCAATGCTTTGATTTTCCACTGCGTTGCTGAGGAGGAGAAACTCATGCTTGCTACTCCTTCAGCTCTCGAAGCAACTAAAGGGAAGACAAAGATGAAGTCCACTAAGATCAAAGGTAAAAAGACTAAATATTCTTCGCATGCTGATGCTGGTCAATCCAGTGCTAATAAAGGTCCACATGAAATAAAGAATTCAACAGTATGAGGCCTAAAAAGAAAGATTATGACCATTAGATAACTCCTTGGCTTATCAATTATGAATCTAATTTGCGATAGCCGTATTAAGTTCTTGGTGTCTATATAGTGAAGCATCTTATCAAGGAGTTTCCATGATGCAGGGGTTCATATCTAGGATACAGCTAAATAAAGGGAAAGGGGAAACTGATGGTTCACATCAATGAAGAAGTGGAAGTAATATCTATAGGGATATATGTACTGAACCTTAGTGCAAGGTTCATTTTGGTTTTACATGACACATTTTATATGTGATCTTTGTATCAATTTTGGATAAAAAAGGTTAACGTTTTTTATTTAATGCTTATGTTGTATAGTTAGTGTTTAATGTAAAACTTAATGGTACAACTTTCTTGTCATATGATTTATATAGAATGTGTCTTACCCCAAATTAGATACATGTTTCTTCGTATCTTGCTAAATCAGTCATGAAATGAAGGACCTTGATGAATAAGAAGTCATACATGGAGTGGCATAAAAGTTTAAGCCACATTTCTAGAGTTAGGGTTGAGAGATTGATCAATGAAAACATTCTCTCAATTCTAGATTATGATGATCTGGGAACATGTGCTGACTGTTACAGGGTTAAGTTGACTAATAAGGATATTGAAGTCAACTTATGCTTCTAACTTGTTGAGTTTGATACATACGGATATCAATAGACCTTATACAGTTGCATTATGCAATTCCAAGTATATTTTGACATTTGTTGATGATTATTCCTATTACAGTTATGTGCTCTTGCTTAAAGACTGAAGGTTAAGAACCAATAGGAAAAATCCATTCAAAGTGTTAGATCTAACTGTGAAGGAGAGTATCATGGCAAACATGGCGTTTCAGGACTTGAAAATGTTCGTTTGCTAGATAAAAGGAATCGATTGGAATAGGAATTGATTCACTATGCTGAGTAGTTCTGAGCAAAATGGTGTTTTGTCGAAAGTTATAATTGAACCCTAAGGGATTTGAAGAAGTCAATGTAGAACATAACTAATCTACCTGATTATCCAAAAGTATAAGAACACAACCTTGCACACATTTGTGTATCAGGCTGCCCTACTAAAGTAGTATAATCCTTATAAAGAAAAACCATATGCTCGTTTCGTTCATTTCTATTTAGGAAGATATTTCGATCACTCTAACGGCTACAGATCTTACTGTAGAGAAGGAGGGACTAGAATAGTGAAATCACAAACAACTAAGTTTCTGGGATACAATGCCTATATGATGGTGGGCCCGTTGACCCTTCGGATGATAGCAAGGTGGATACTACAGTTATCATATACCCGCTACTCATACAGTTAGATTCGGTGGATCTAGGTCTCTGCACTGTGCCTGTACAGGAACAGGAACCCATACCTGTACACACAGTGGTTCCTAAGGTTACAAGATCTAATGCAGTTATGTAGATATACCAGGGTGAGATGACCTGCTATCCCATCTGATTACATAGTCTATTAGGCAAACAGGACTATGATGTTAGACATTTTACGAATCTGGTTACTTTTACGAAAGTTATTTTTGGACCCAATGTGAAATTATGGTGGGTTTCAATGACTGATGAGACACAAGCCATGAAGTATAGTAAAGTCTGTGAGCTAGTTGATTTGCAGCGAAACTGTAAACTTGTCAGTTGTTAATGAAGTTTTAAAAACTTAAAGGATTTTGGGATAAAGTGGTTTATGGGCTTACTCAATTGCCTACTGGTTGCTTACTCAATTGCCTACTGGTTGACTTAGAGAGAAAGGTTGACTTTATGTTACTTTTTCTCTCATATCCTCGTAGGATAAATTTTGAGTGATTATGACAATTGTAGCTCATGATGATATAGAGTTACATCAAATGGTTGTCAAAACTGCTTTCCTGAATAAAGACCTTTATGAAGAGGTCTATATGATACAACCTGAAGGATTTCAAGATCCAGATGGAACTGACATGGTTTTCCCATTATGTAGATCAATATATGATTCACATCAAACCTCCTGAAAGTGATACCTTATAGTTGATGAGGATATTACTTCTTTCAGCTTTATGGAAAATAAAGTTAAAATAGATGCTTGTATCACGAGATCAAGGGGAGCAAAGTTATCTTCCTATTATTGCATGTGGATGATATATTGCTCACATTGAATAACTTGACCTTATTGCATGAGGTTAACCAGCTTTAGGCCAGGTATTTCAACATGAAGGGCCTTGGTAAAGTATCTTTTGTCCTAGGTATTCAGATTAACTGGGAAAGATCTTAATACTTATCAAACCTCTCACAGAGTGCATACATTAAGTATGTGTTACAAAGGTTTAATACGGTTAACTGTAAACCTGTCGTAGCACCTATCTCTTATAGTGAGAGATAATCTTTGGCACAGTATCCAAGGAATAAAGAAAAGACAGAGGTTATAAGGAATGTTCTATATTTTAGTACGGTTGGTAGCCTAATGTATGCTTGGGTAAGTTCTAGGTGGGACATTGCATTTACTATTAGACTGTTTGGTCAATATGTGGTTAACTCAGGTGTAGACCATTAAAATGCAGTCAAGTGAATGTTAAGATATTAAAGGGAATCAAGGATTATATGTTGACATATAGCAAAGTCAACAAACTAAACCTCGTAAGGAATTCAGATTCAAATTTTAGCTATATGTTCGGATGATCGAAAGTCCTCTTAAGGTTACATTTTTATGTTTGCAGATGATATGATGTTGTGGAAGAGTGTCAAAAAGACACAGGTGACTTTCTCGATGATATATGCAGAGTGCATGCTATGGGGCTACTTCACAATTGGTTTAGCTCAGAAACTTAATTTCTGAGTTGTCTGTGGTTGATTAATGGCTAGACCTATTTGGTTATAATATGATAATCTTGCTACTATTTTTTTTTATAACAACAAAGAATATAACAGGGTCTTAGCATTTAGGGGTCAATTATTTGACCATGAAGGATTTGATACAAAAAGGTGACATTAAGGTTAGGAGCATTTAAGGATTGAGGAACTGTTAGTCTATCATTTAACTAAAGGACTTCGCACACTAGTGTTTGTAATACAAGTATACAGTATGGGTGTTTTAAAGTCCTTATATACTGTTAGTTAGAGGATCATTATGTTTGCTCCATGTACATTTTGTATGTTTTCATGTATTGGATGGTTTATCAATAAAGATGATCATCGTTTATTCTCAGTAATATATGTTATCATACATTGTCAAATACGTATTAAAGTCTTAAAATTTGTGTCAATCTTAAGCATTTAAAGGTAATTGGGCATATATACAGATTAACCTTGAGCCTATGTCAATTAGACGTATACAGTTTTATACGAATATCCCTAAAGTTTGATATGATATAGGGGGATATAAGTTTTTAATTCCATAAAGGTTCTCTAATGCAGTTTAGCATTCAGTTGGAGAACATAAAGGTTTCCTATAATGCAATTTAGCATTTGATAAGAGGAAACAAGTTTTCTCTAATGTTGTTTAGCATACGGCGAGAGAAAACAAGATTTCTCTAATGCAGTTTGGCATATGCAATTTAGCATAAAGTTGAAGAAATCAAGACCTACAAACAAAGATGATATAATTTAGATCATATAGGTATCATCTTAGTTTGCCACATTCTATTTTCCCATTCATCTTAGTGAGGTATTAGGCATACGTGATTATATTAGATCTGTGTCGCACATGACACATGCATTTGATACTTTTCAGTATCGAAAGCCTTGCAGGACAGAATGATAGACTTTTTTTATCTTTGGATCAAATGTTTTTTTTTAAACTTAGTCGAATAATACAGTAGTGTATCTTAACTGAGTTTTTTAAACTGTTTTCAACTTGAGTCAATACTGCAATAATTATTGTCCAAGGGGAGAATGTTGGATATTTTTGACTTTTCCTCATAAATTTAGACAACATTTAATTACATTTTTTGATTTTTCAAATCACTTATCAGTTATTACATAATTTGATCCGGATAAAGATAATAAAGTGACCTAATAAATGATCTAAATCAATAGGTCAAAATTCGGGTAGAAAATAGATCCTGATCAGTTTGGACTGGACTTATATTCGACCTATGATGGAGAAGCCCAATATGGAAGATATATATAAAGGTTAAGGTCTCCTGCAATTGCTTATATTATTCATAAGTATAAGGATTCTCTGACCTGTTAAGAGAGCTTACGTTTTGAGAAAACTGTGAAAAGACGTTAACCACATTCTAGTGAACAGTTCCCATGAAGACGGTGGAAAATTCACGTTCGTTTCAGCTTTAAAAACTAGTTTGAAGTTATAGAACTGAAATCAGGTATTTTGTACATTTCTTCGTTTATTGCACTTTTACGTTCGATCCAGAATACGTAACTAAGGTATCGTTACATATTACATGACCAAGGTGCATGTTTGTGGGTCCTCGCGGGTCAATTTTTTTACAGAGTGGGAAGCTTTTGCAGTCCTTATCATCCACATCAGAATTAAGGAGAGGAAGTAGTTACTCTCAAGTGCCGACTGCCCATATGATACCACATGTTATCCCAACTTCTTCAATTTTTGGATGATGAATCAAACACTAGTGGGAATGAAAATAGGGAAAAGGTTGATGACCTTGTTAACATGTTATTGTTGAAGAGTAATTTGAAAGTTAATCTAGATACATGGATGTTTAAGTTCATTGTTGGGAGTTTAATTATGTTTATATATTAGTTACATAATTAAATATTGGTTCATGTATGGTTTTGACTTCATGTGTGGTTTATTTATTTGGGTTCATTAATGAGTTAATGTACTTAGATATGAAGAGTCATTTTTGTACCTATAAATACCTCTTTGTACTTGAACTAAAATATTCAAGTAATATATAACCTCTTCTTCTAAACAATTCTCTCCTCTCTAGACCTCCTCGCTTCTTAACAAAGTGATATCAGAGTCAAGTTCCTTATGAAGTGGAAAGCAATGGTGGGGTATACTCATTTCAATTCCCTCGCCTCACAAAAGAAATTTATGAAACATGGCATCTTCGCATGAAAGCCGTACTTGGCTCAGAAGATGCTTGGGAGATTGTGGAGAAAGGTTTTATGCGACCTCAAAGAGAAGCAGATTTGTCTCAAAATGAGAAGGATGCTTTGGCAAAGATCAAGAAGGAGGATCAGCAAGCCCTTAACCTCATCCATCAATGTCTAGATGATTCAATGTTTGAGAAGCTGGTTGATGTAACTACTTCAAAGGAAGCATGGGAAATTTTACAAAGTTGTTTTCAAGGAATTGATAAGGTAAAAAAGAATTGACTCCAATCATTATGAGGAGATTTTGAATCTTTGCACATGAAGGAATCCAAATCAATCTTGGATTATTATTCATGAGTGAAGACCATCATGAATCAAATGAAGAGATATGGAGAACAAGTTGAAGATGTTCGAGTTATAGAGAAGATTCTTTGTTCCTTAAACCCAAAGTTTGATTATGTGGTTTGCGTAATTGAGGAGTCTAAAGATCTAGACTCTTTGACACTTGAATAAGTAGAGGGCTCTTTACAAACTCATGAAAACAAGATCAAGAAAAGGCAAGAAGAACCATTGGAGCAAGAACTTAAAGCAAGGGTTATATTAAAAGATGATGATGGAGAAAGCAATCAAAGAAGAAAAGGACGAGGACGTGGTCGAAGACATGGTTATGGTCGAGGTCGAGGACGAAGTTATGGATGAAGAAGTAAAGGAGATTATAATATCACCAACAATGATGGAAACAATCAATCAGAAAAAGGCCAAGGAAAATCAAGAGGAAGAGGAGGTTACAATTTTAGACAAAATAAGAGGAGGTATGATAAGTCTAATGTTGAATGCTACAATTGTCATAAATTTGGACATTTTTCTAGGGAATGTTATACTATGGCTAATCAAGTTGAGGTGTAAGTCAATATTGTTGATAATAAGCAAGGAGACAAAGAGGCCACTTTATTGCTAACACTTAAAGATAATACAAGTAAGGATGAAAGTATATGGTTCTTAGATAACAGAGCAAGCAATCACATGTGTAGAGATAAAGGTAATTTTTTGGAACTTGATGAAAAGGTAGAAGGCAACGTTTCTTTTAAAGATTCTTCAAAGATTCAAATTCGTGGAAAAGTTACCATTCTAATTTCTTCAAGAGATGGAAGCCATATACTTATTAATGATGTCTATTATGTGCCAAAATTGAAAAGTAATATTTTAAGTTTGGGGCAACTTCTTGAAAAAGGATATAAAATCCACATGAAAGATTATTTTCTTTTGCTTAGAGATCAACATGCTCAATTGATTGCTAAGGTGTTTATGTCAAAGAATAGCATGTTTATGTTGAATATCAAGATAATCGAAGCAACATGTTTAAAGGTGGATGTGAAAGATGAAGTATAGCATTGGCATATGAGATTTGGACACTTGAATTTTAGCGCACTCAATGCATTGGGAGATAAATAGATGATGAAAGGAATGCCCTCTGTCAACCACCATCATCATTTATGTGAAGCATGTTTACTTGGCAAGCATTCAAGAAGGAGTTTCCAAAAGAAGCGATGATAAGAGCAACTGCACCACTTTAACTTATTCATCTGACGCGTGTGGACAAATCAAGCCATTATCAATGGGTAAAAGTAGATACTTCTTACTTTTCATTAATGATTATAGTAGAAAAATATGGGGTTTATTTCTTAAAGCAGAAATCAAAAGTATTTGAAGCATTTAAGAAGTTTAAGGCATTTGTGGAGAATGAAAGTGGCTATACAATTAAAGCCCTAAGGTCCGATAGAGGAGGCGAGTTCACATATAAGGAATTTCTTGATTTCTGTGAAATACATAGAATTCGCCATTTGTTAACAGTCTTAAGATTGCCCCAACAAAATGGAGTAGCTGAAAGGAAGAATAGAACAATTCTTAACATGGCTTGATATATGTTGAAGGCCAAAAACATGCCTAAAGAATTTTGGGCCGAGGCTGTTTCTTATGCAGTTTATTTGTCAAATTTGTCTCTAATAAGAAATGTCAAAGATCAAACTCTGCAACAAGCATGGAATGGAATGAAGCCTGGTGTTGCTCATCTAAGAGTTTTTAGAAGTATAGAATACGCTCATGTGCCGCAACAAGAAAGATCCAAGCTCGATGATCGAAGTGTTAAGCATGTATTCATTAGCTATGACCAAAATTCCAAAGGCTACAAATTATACAATCCAAGCAATGGAAGGATTGTTGTGAGCAGAGATGTTTAATTTGATGAAGAAGCAATATGGGATTGGGAGACATAAGAAGAAAGAACTTATGATTTTTTCCCATACTTTGAAGATGAAGAATAAGAAACCACAACAAATATTCAAGAGACAACTCCACCTGCTTCTCCAAATATGCCTCATTCTTCTTCGTCTATGCGTAGAGGAAGTTCAAATGATGGAGCACGAGAAATAAGGAGTATTTATGATATTTATAAACAAACAGAAGAAATCAATGATGTTGATGTAAGTAATTTCTTTTTTCTTCTTGTAGACAGTGAACCTTTAAATTTTAAGGAGGCCATGAAGGACAAAAGATGGAGACAAGCCATAAAGGAGGAGATTAAAGCAATAGAGAAAAACGATACTTGGGAATTATCAACTTTTCTTAAAGGTCATGAAGTTATTGGAATCAAATGGGCCTACAAGATAAAAAAGAATGCCAATGGAGATGTAGAGCAATGCAAAGCAAGGTTCGTTGCTAAAGGCTAAAAGCAAAAGTATGGAGTGGATTACGATGAAGTATTTGGACCTGTTGCTTGTATGGAGACTATTCATTTTTTTATCTCTTTTGTAGCTCAAATGAAGTGGAAGATCTATCAACTTAATGTAAAGTCAGCTTTTCTAAATGGCAATCTTCAAGAAGAAGTATTTATTGAACATCCAATTGGCTTTATAGTCAGAGGTCACGAAGATAAGGTCTTCATATTAAAAAAGGCATTGTATGGGTTAAAGCAAGCATCAAGGGCATGGAATACTCACATCAACAAGTACTTCTAAGATAATGGGTTTGTTCGTTGTTCTCATGAATATGCTTTTTACACTAAATCATATGAAAATGGAAATATTCTACTCATTTCTCTTTATGTGGATGATCTTATTTTTACCGGTAATAACCCAAGATTGTTTCAAGAGTTCAAGAAAGCTATGTCCTTGGAGTTTGAGATGACAGATATTGGATTGATGTCATATTATTTAGGCTTAGAGGTGAAGCAAATGAAAGAGAATTTTTATTTCACAAGAAGGATATGCAAAAGAAACATTAAAGAAATTCCAAATGCTTGATTACAATCCGGTGACTACACCCATGGAATGTGGAATTAAATTGATAAAGTTTGATGATGGATCTAAGGAAGATTCTTCAGTATTCAAAAGCCTTGTTGGATGCTTGAGATACTTGACATGCACAAGACCAGATATTCTCTTTACTGTTGGGTTGATAAGTCATTTCATAGAAGCATCTACTGGTACTCATATGAAGGCAGCTAAGAGGATTCTTCGATATATCAAAGGTACAATTGACTATGGATAGCTCTATATATCATCTCTTGGTTTTAAGTTTATTGGCTTTTGTGATAGTGATTTTGCAGCAGATATTGATGATAGGAAAAACACAACTGATTTCGTGTTTTTATAGGTGATTGTGCTATTACATGGAGTTTAAAAAAGTAACCTATTGTGACTTTGTCAAGTTGTGAATCTGAATATGTGGCCGCAACTTCATGCACTTGTCATGTTATTTGGCTTAAAAGGCTATTGAATGAACTTCACTTGCCACAAAAGGAAGCAATTGAAATATGTATTGATAATAAGTCTGCACAAGCATTGGCCAAGAATACAATTTTTCATGATCGAAGCAAACATATAGATACGAGGTATCATTTTATTAGAGAATGTATAACAAAGAATGAAGTGGAGCTCAAGCATGTGAGGACTAATTATCAAGTTGCGAATATTACGAAACCACTCAAATTTCAAGTTTTTCAACATTTGAGGACAAGACTTGGAGTACGAAAGAAAATTTCAAACTAAGGGAGAGTGTTGAAGAGTAATTTGAAAGTTAGTCTAGATACATGGATGTTTAATTTCATTGTTAGGAGTTTAATTATGTTCATGTATTAGTTACGTAATTAAATATTGGTCCATGTATGGTTTTGAATTTATGTATGGTTTATTTATTTGGGTTTATTAATGAGTTCATGTACTTAGATATGAAAAGTCATTTTTGTACTTATAAATACCTCTTGGTACTTGGACTAAAATATTCTGAATATATACAACCTCTTCTTTTAAAAATTCTCTCCTCGCTAGACCTTCTCACTTCTTAACAGTTGGCTATGGGATTCCGCAGAGATTTGGTGAGAGCAACAGTGAAAAAACTGACAGAGAATGGACAGTCAGTGGACCTGAATGCTGTACTAGATGAGATGATGAACAATGGCTAACCTTAGCAACCTAATTGTAGGTTTCTGCATTGAGGTGGTTTAGCTCTTCCAATGCTTGGTTTGGAATTTCCGGATAATAGTACTGTTCAGATGACCAGCTATGTATATACATCTATCTTTTAGAAGCAAGATGCCTTTGCCTTAATATCTTATGGTTGTTATTTAAGTTAAAGTAAGGAAGGGCCACTTGCATGGTTTGTGATCGCGTTCATTTGGTGGATATGCATAATATTTGTAATGGTTGTGCATGAATATCCCATCCTGCTTCTGCAATTCTGGACTGCAACCCCTTTCTGTTTATGGAGTGGCTTTGGTTTGTTACAGTAACAGGCATCTTTCAGTATAACCAAGTTTCCTTCTGACCACTGCTTTTCCTTGTTCCTGTTGCTTTCAGGATCACCAAATTACTTTTTATTCCATAATATGTATTAATTCACTACTTTAAATTCGTACCCTACCAGCAATAAGTTTGGCAATGCATTGAAGGTCATAACATGGTATTACTTACGTGGCACATCTTATAAGATGCATTACGCTCTCTCTGTTCCTTCTCTCAAACGTTTGACTAAATCAAAGAACCAAAATTTTCATTTCACCCCGTTAAAGTTCTCCAGGTTCTTTTACACCTCATATGCCAATGATTTGGAGAGGAATCTAGTGTTAATGGAACGTGGGCCAATGTGTGTTTGTAGAACAGTAGAAGGATTTCATCAACAGAAAAGGCAAGCGAATAACGCCGGTCTTTTCTGTACCATACTGTTCCTTTTTAAGCATCCACCGTCCAATTCTTAGCAAACCGACAAGAAGTTTCGAGGAATCTTGCCTCAATGATTGCTTGGAAGTACCGTTTTCGAGCTAGGAGCATGGGTTTCTCCATATTAAAATAATTCTGTTGTCTACTGTCTAAGCACTTCTGTTTGCCGAGTTTGGTAGTCTTTCGTTGTTGAAGACTCGAAGTCTTGTGTTCTGTCTTCTCAAACGAAACTCATATATGTTCCATTTACGCGTACATATGTTCATGTTGTGAATGATTTCGAAAAGAAGTCTCCTTCTGTCAGTTTTGACTAGAAGGTCCAACGAGTTCGGAAGGAAGGTTGAACAAATTTAATAGCAAGAAGACAAATATTAGATTCAAGCAAAACTTGGCAAGGTTCTGATTGAACACAATGTCAGGATGGCCCCAACCATACCCGTTGGAAGATCACTCCCCAAATTTGGCTTTATCAACTGGATTTCGGACCTCAGAATCCATCATCTTAGAAATTAGTATGAAAACTTCTTTAAATTTTATTGTTCTCTGTATGATATACCCTAAGTTTCGTACAATATTCAAAACCCAAAGGATTTATATTCAATGTAAAGAGTCCAATTTACAGCTTTAGATAACTTGTTAGGAAATTATAACTCTAGTATCACTTATAATGTCCAAAAATTAACATATTTATTAAAAATTTTTAGCTTATAATCTAATAGTTATTTTAAAATTTATTAATAATATCATGAGTTCAGATATTGTTGACTCCATTTTAAATTTATTATGTATTTAATTTAACACTATTGTAATTTTTAAAATAATTTAAGGATAGGAAATGGAATAGAATGAACTCTATTTTTTTTAGGCACAAATCTTGATATAAAAATACACTAACAGACATAAGAATTTAAGCAACAAAAAACACCTTCCTTTTGGTGTTTTTCCAGAAGCCATCTTAGGAAGAGAATATCTACAAAAAATTGCAGCTCAGTTTGATTCTAATCGATCAAGTAGGGATCGGAGTCTTTCTTAGTCAGTTGAAACTTGGACGATGTATCGTCTTCGGCTTAGGTATAATAAAAGAACGAGAAGGACCATTGTTGTGATTGACGGTACAAAGGGACTAGGGAAGTCCACAACCTAGATGGAGGCGGAGGATCAATGCTTTTTGTTTTTTTTTCTTGGCTCTAAACTTCTCTTCTTCAAGTTCTACGGAAGATAAGAGATTGCCATGACTGAGCTCTCGGTAACATTAAAGTTATATGGTCCCATCTCATCGGCTTTGAATGCTGTAGCGGCCTGCTTATTCCGTAGTCCCCTGATTTTGTGGACCTGGAAAGGAAAAAAGAAGAGAGCAAATTAAAGAGGAGGTCCAGTCTGAATTGTCAAATGGACTTTAGTTGCTTGATCACTATCATCTTTATTATGTTATGAAAAGCCACCCCACACTCACTTACTTCCAAGCCTCACTTAGATATAAATAATTCTGGCAGTAAAAATAATTATTATCACACTATTTTATTAAAAGAACAAAGAGTTTCTGGAATCATTTTTATTGAATGTGATATTCTAAGTGCTGCCCACGAGTTTTTGGCATGCACAAAGCTATATTCATACTAAGTATTTAATACGAGCAGCTTTATTAAAGAAAAGTTGGCATAAAAGATGCAAAATCGGACTGTTTCTATTGTTAAAAAACAGAAAGGAAGAAAAAGAGCGCATCAATCTCAGTTAAAGTTATTCGAAAAGATATTTGGTATGTGCTGGTCAGCACTACAATCAATTAATACAATTAGACTAAAACAAATATATCCTCTGCCTAATATGTACAATGTATAATAAAATATGAAAAAAATTATGCACGAAAAATGTTAGTTAAAAATATTTTTATATTACTTAATAATTAGGTAATCATAACTAGTTGTTGGATGTCAATCTTAATTTATAATTATAAATTATTTAATTAAATGATTAAAGATAAATTAAAATGAGTTTTGATTTATTTAATTCTAATTATGAATTAGAATTATAATTTATAATCATTATTAACATATTTGAGAATCTAATGGGTTAACATAAAAAAACATGTTAAAGATCGACTGTAAAGTTTGAGAAATTTTATAATTAAATATAAGATAAATTTAATAAATAAGAATTAGTATGAAGTAATAGATCTTATTTGGATATAATTGGTATTTAATTATAATTATTTATAATTCTAATTAAATATTAATTAAAATAAAATTTAATTTCGTTAAAATTACCATCCAAAATTTGTTATAAATTGGCTTAAGTATTAATGGAGCTAACACTTCTTGCTTACCCTTTCTATAAGAGTTATAAAGTTTTCTTAACTTATTCTATAGTTATCGTTAGAGATAGAACATTTATGAGACTATGATAGTTGAGATGGATGGGTTTTGAAAACGGTTCGAAGAATTCAATAAGATTATGATCAAATTTCGAAATAAGGTATGAATTATGATTAATAATTTATTATAATATTTTATAAAATTAAAGTGATCTACGTTTATGGGAAATTGAAATATGAAAAATTTCGTAATTATTTGGTTGTGAGCAAAATCATAATTCTATCTAAATTTTTCAACGTAAAGGTCTCTCAAACTCTTCCTTAGATGACTTTATCTGTTTAATCTTCGCATAAATTTGATGGATTTAATAAATTTTTAATATAAAATTCTATTTTAGACTCTCCCTTTTCAACTGAATCAATATTAACTATATTTTTCTTCAAATCAATTTTTAATTGGCGTATAATACCTCATTCTTTTTGTTTTATTTATTATTTTTTGACCTTTGAACTATTATGAGATATTCTAATATTTTTAAGCTAATTCATGAACACTAAGTAAGTTAGCAATAAATATGTAATTATTTAGTTGCTGACAAGTTTAACAATATATTAAGATTATGTTAATATTTTAATTCTTAATTTTTTATCTTATATAAATACAAAGTATTATAATTTCGTCATCAGCGTTTAGTTTGAACATAAATGATCACAACAAATAAAATGTGAAAAATAGAAATACTACCTCTAAACATAAAAATATATTTAATTTTATAGTATAAATTTTGTATTATTATCATTTTTAAATATCGAACTCTATCGGGAAACTTAAATTTAAAAGTTTAGTTTATTATAATTTTTAAATTATGTTTTTAAATAAAATAAAATATTATTTAATTTTAATATCAATATAATTATATTCATGTTACTGATAATAACTAAATATTAAGTAAATTTTAGAGACATATTTTACTTAATAATGTAATTCTTTTAATATTATTAATAATTTTTTGTAATTTTCATAAATTATGAAAATAAGTAAAAATTAATTGTAGGAAAGAGATTATAAGTTGAATTTTTTAATTCACAGAAATATTTAGTTAATAATTAAATTTTGACATGAAGGCCTAGATAAAGTAGATTTTGTTAAAAAAATTAGTAAAATAGTAACTAAGATTATAAAAAATTGATTACTTAATTAAAAATTAAGCAATTTGGAATCTATTATCTCTAATATAAACTCTGTTATGAAAATGATCCAAGTATAAGAAAACGTAAACATCAGGCGTCCATTTAACCATGAGCTTAAATAAAAGAGAGCATGTTTTCCCATCTAAAGTAAACTTTGTCAATTCTCCTATGGAAATGGAAATGGTTGCGATGATGAATTTTCCCGAGTTGACTCATTTAGGTTTAACTCATGTTACATTGGAAAAATGACACGTTTTACAAGTAATCTAATCTACACAGTAAGTCTGCACTTAAAAAATCTCCAGCACCAATCAATGTCTTCATCCAAGCGCATCCCCTGTTCAGTGTGCAAAGTTCAATCCATCAGTTATTCACAAAGCTTGTAAAAGCTAAAAAATTAAGGAGATGAGAAAACCTACCTGTTTGAGAGCTGCCTTTTAGCTCCTTTTGCTCGTATTTCTACCAACTAAACACGTAAATCTTTTTTCCTTTTTTTATTCTTATGTTTAATAGGAAGGAAACAATAGGAAACAATGAATCTGAACTTAATCATAGGTATGGTGTGTTATTGTTTTTCGAGATCTGGCATTTAAAATAGCAAAGCTGCAAATTTTCCGGGAAAATATCAGGAGGATTTCTTGGTTCCTGAGGAAAATCTCTTGTCGGAAGCCTTTCCTAGGTTCGTCTACGCCCTCCTGGCGCATTTTAGAACTATCACCCCGTCACCCATCAGGCCGTTTCTGGAGCCTCAGTATTTAGCTTCCCTTATCATGGTTGCTTAGTCCAAGATCAAGAAATACCACTATTTGTCTCAAGAACTCACTAACATGTTGGTTATTGGTCGTTTTTTCTCCATTTTTTTTCTGTTAATGGTTTTCTTGCTAATTCAAAAACTATTTCCAGTAACTTGACTACTTCTCTGCTGCGAAGACAAAAAATCCAATGCTTTTTTTTCTTCGGCAAAGTTTAGTGTATTTCGTGAAATGGAAAAGCTCTGAGAACCCTTGACCCTTCTCTTCTATTCTTCCTTTGCTCACATCTTCTTGAACATTGTCTTGAAACAAGGGCAAGCTCTGTTTCTTTCAGTACTCTTTTTTTTTTTTACTCTAATTAGTCAAAGTTTGCCAGACAGATGGGGAAGTTCTCAATGAGGCACTTGCTTGTGGTTTCTGTAGCTCTGAACGTTAGCTTGCTTTTGAGGGTAGTCTTCGAAACTGGGACTGAGGGTCTTGATGGTGTAGCACTGCTAAAGCAGGTAGTCGGTGGTGGTGTTCTGGCTGAACTGCATGCTTATCGCCAGACACACAAGGCTACCTCATCTTCTTCTTCTAGTTCGCCTTCCACTGCTACACTGGTCAACTATACCAAGGACAGAGTCATCAATCTTGACCAGTAAGTGCTGACTAACTCACTCTTTGTCATTTCCATTTCTCCTAATTTTTTGTTTGATATCAATCAATTACCTCTGAAAAGGGTTCATTATTGGTTTCGCCCATTCCCTTCAAACTGTTAGTCGTTTTTGGTCGGAGGAGTTTGGTGTTGTCTTCTCAAATTTACATTCGCCTTTTCTTCTTTAAATTTTTTTCCCCATTTCTAATGGTGATTTTTTGAGGAATTGGTAAAGTTTTTTTATTATGAAGTCATAAGTTTGAATAACAAAATTAAAAGTTCAAAACAAAGTTGCGTACATCTCTTCCAACCCGAAAAGCGGGGAGTTTACTTTTAAACGGCTATTTCCAAGCCTTCTGGCAGAGTTGATGAAGACAGGTCCTTTTCTTTGGGTATTCAGACGTTACACTGTTGGGAACAGATTTACTCTTGGGAACCAAAGATTCCCTTGTTGAATCGTTGAGGTCAAAAAGGAACAGGTGAAAATGGGTAGGGGAACTACACTGTTATCGTTCATGTTGGACTTGGGCGTGGTGGTGAGTGATTCACGGTCTTTTCGTACTCCCTAATGATAGCTGGGTTTTTTGTCGTTTCTCTGTTCCTAGCTCCCAAGTTGAGGGATGAATTACTACTGATACTACTGCAAAGTGGTGCTCAAATTGAACAGTTCTCAACTTTGGGTTCGGAGTACCTGTTCTTGTTGACTATCCTAGTATCCAATTTTATGATCATCTATTACCTTGGTTGTTGCTTGTTACACTTTGACCACACCATCATTGCCCTCCTCACTAACTGCTACTCTTGTGCTCTTGTGGACCTCAAACAGCTAAAACAAATCCTTAAAAAGCAATCTTTAAACATTTTTGACTTTGTTAAATCTTACTTTAGCCATTGTCATCTTCAAGTTTGAGAGACCAAAGTGCATGTTGGTGGGTCCTCGTGGGTCAACTTTTTTGCAGAATGCATGCGACCCGGTTTTTGGCCTTTCGGAAGATCTAAACAACAAAGTTTATTTTAGGCGTGAGAGTGTCTGAGATCTGAAAAGTGAAGTTGTGCCACTGCCGCCCCTGTAACTTTGGCATATGGCATTTTCATGATCCTCCTCTCTGGTTTATATTAAAGGGAGTGGGCTTGTTGGATCTTCCATTTTGTGGGTCCCCCTAAAGACGATTTTATATATCTACCAATTACATTTACATCATCTAATCATTGATGTATTCATGTCATGGTGATGGCCCTACCAGTTATGCACTCCCGTTCCTACCACACCTTTTGGAATCCCACTCCACTGCTGCTACTTCTTTTGTTCTAGAAAGGAAAGTGGGGTTGAAAAGTAGAGGTTCGATCTTGCAAATTTTAGTCTCAGGCGTCTTTGATAAAATCACTTACTTTTTATCAGACTAAGCTGTGTATTTGCATCTCTCATATTGGCAAATATATAAATCAGGTTAATTTCATTGCTCTCCCCTTGTCAAGTTTCCAACTTGGTTCCATGTTCTTTAAGAAATCGACAAAAAATTGTACCCCATGTGAAGGTAAAGATGTTATTGCTAGTTTGTCAGTCAACAGTGAGCAAAGTTGCTCATATATTTTTTTATTTGATATGATAACTTGTAAATAAATTGAGGGCCGTTGACATTTAGTGCGTCATTCATGTGGATTATTTTACAGTTTTGCTAATTTTTACAGTTTTGCTCAATGCAGTGGCGATCCGACAATGTATACGAGGTATTGGCAGCAAGCTGGCGATAAATCTACTATCGTGATTCCTGGTTGGCAATCAGTGAGCTACTTCTCTGACATTGGTAACCCCTGCTGGTTTCTAGAACCTGAGTTTGCCAAGCAGGTACTTAGGCTTCATCAGATTGTTGGCAATGCTGTCACTCGGGGCCGGCACATTGTCGTTGGGACGGGTTCTACACAGCTCTTCCAAGCAGTATTATATGCACTCTGTCCCCAAGATGCAATTGAACCTATAAGTGTTGTATCTGCTGCGCCTTACTACTCTGTAAGTTTTCTGGAAATAGCTCAAATTGATTTTTTTGCCGCATAATTCTATAATCAAGTTCAAGTAATATATTATATCAGTACTGGGTACTATGTGGCTTTCATTAAAACTAAAAATTATGTTGTATGCTGATGATGAGAAATATTATATCCACTGCATCGATGTTCCAACTGTTGACTGTTTCTGATATATCGTAGCTGATAAGAGTTTCAGCCTATAACTTACTTCATCTCAAGTATCAATCCCCGAGTTAATGACTTCATACAATAAATATATATGTTGCTAACTTTGTAGATAAATTGGATTTAGAACAATAATATCAAAATTTATTCTAGTGTCAGATACGTTATGCAGAAGAAAGATATTCTCTACGTGTACATGAAATTGAAGTTGATTACCCTCAACTATGGGAATGCATGCTAGTCAAAGCAACCTGATGAGCTGTGTGACATGCACATGCTAGTGTGTTGGTTAATGGACTAGCACATGTTCAATGACGTAACTTGCAATGATAGCAAAAGATCAAGACAGATTGCTCTGTCAGTCCAAAACCTACGTTGTGTTGAGTTTTTATTCTTTCAATGCCGACCTTGATGTTATTAATAGACCACAATGGAAGGGCCATGGGACGCTTTGGTTGTAAGAAAATTTAGTCTGTAGTCTGTTGCATCTTTAATCTGTGTATAGTTCTAGTTTCTCCATGGCCAAATTTTTCTGGCCTTGATGGTTACAGTTATTGGTCTAACATAACTCTCAACTGATTTGCTGCAGTCTTATCCTGCTATTACTGACTGCGTCAAGTCAAATCTCTACAAATGGGCTGGAGATGCTCGTAGTTTTACTAAGGGCGGGCCATACATTGAACTTGTTACTTCACCCAACAATCCTGATGGCTATTCCAGGCAGGCTGTGGTTAACAGAACAGGAGGGCTATTGGTTCATGATTTGGCTTACTACTGGCCGCAGTATACACCAATAACTTCACATGCTGATCATGATATTATGTTGTTCACCATCTCCAAAAGCATTGGACATGCAGGGATGCGCATTGGGTAAGCAACTCAATTTACTTTCACCTTTTATTAGATATAGCTTGTTTTATGTAATAATTTCATCATAAACTTATTTTTGATGATTCTTTATTGAAATTTGCATCATTCAGTTGGGCTGTTGTCAAAGATCTGGAGATAGCGAAGAAGATGGTCAAGTACATCGAGCTTAGCACCATAGGCGTATCCAAGGATTCACAAGTACGAGCAGCTAAAGTACTGGAAGTTGTTTCCGACAGCTACGAATATACCAAGAGCCTGGAAGAGACCCTATTTGATTTTGGCTACAGAAAAATGAACGAGAGGTGGAAACTACTGAGGGAAGCGGTGGAACAAAGTGGCCTCTTCAGCTTGCCTGAGTTTTCCCCAGACTTTTGCAAGTTCTCTGGCAGACTCTTCGAGCCGCAACCAGGTAAACATAACTGATTACATAGACTCTTAAATCCCATAATTCATAATTCAGCAGGTTTGTACTTTGATAATTATGCACTTGCATACATTCGTGGTGAGATGTGCAGCTTTTGCATGGTTGAAATGTGAAGAGCCAATAGAGGATTGTGAGGCATTTCTCCGGGAACACAAGATCTTAACAAGGAGTGGAAGGCAATTTGGTGTCAGTCCTGAGTATGTGAGAATAAGCATGCTGGATAGAGATGAGAACATCGATCTGTTTATAGAAAGGCTGTCCAAAATCGGCTTAGAACAGCCTATATGAGGTTGTTTTTGCCATCCTGTAGGCTGTACGTATGTAGAAGAAATTTGCAACCAAAAATATAGGGTGTAAGTTACATCCTTGTATTAATCTAATATTCAACCCTGACTTTTAAGAAATCAATGTAAAAGGGTCCTGACTTCATCTGAAAGTTGTGGGAAAGACCAAAGTACCACCATCGAAGAAACTCTTAATGGCAAGTCGTCGCCCAGGAAAGTAGCAAGTATTTCTTGACAACAGTTTAGCCTGTAAGCTAAAAGCTATCTGAACAGAGGGACAAAGCGAAACTTAAATTAGCAAGCTTTTCGATCAAATAGAAGATAAGATGCTTGTCTTCCTGTTTTATTGTACTGATTGTTAGTACAAATTGTAAGCTCTTCAGCAAATTTTCTCACGAAAGCATGCCAAAATTTGCGTCTATTCCATGTGGGTAGAGTTAACATTCTCAAACTTGGAATTTTTAAGCAAAAGGACCTTTTGATGAAGAACATCATATTTTTTATTGGCAGGATGACCTGCACCTCCCTTCCTTCATGTCGGAACAGATATTGTTACTTAAAATTGGCATAGTTCGAGTCGAGATTGTGACAAAAAACGCACATAAATTAAGAACCTATTACATGCTAAATGGTAATCTTCTCATACATAGCTCAATATAGGTTCACCATTTTTCTTGTTTCCAAGGAGGTAATATCTCTCCTTTAGTTAAAACGCTCAAAACAGTTGGAACAAAATGACTCCATTTGGTCGTAGCATTTTTCATCAGCTAAGCATGGCGACAAGGAGCCCGAAAGATGATGCAGACAGGCGATCTGAGGAATGGACCTCAGAAATGTTAAGAATGCATCACTCCTCTTGTTCACCAACCCTGCTGCTATACATAGGAAAAGAGTTGCAAAATGTTGACGTTGAAAGAGTGCAAGTAACGCATATATATGTGTGTGACTAATGTTTTTGAGATGTGGTTCTCAGTTTAAGAAATTTGTGCATTATTAACTTGTAAATATATAAAAATCAAATTTGTATTAGACTAATGTTTTCGCCTATTCCTCGATTTCCTATCCTGGATGGGAACTATATCGTTTATTATGAAGTAATAACATAATATGATATGACAACAAATGCAAAGTCATATAATACAAACACTCTACAAATTACAAAACAAACACTGTACGGATTGATATCCAATGAAATTCTAGGCATAAATAACAATGCTAAACATCAGACAAATTAGAATCATTGTGTGAGATAAGATTAAGAATCGTCCCTGTTCTAGCCTTTTAAAACTCATATTTTGTTATAAACAAAACACATAGTGGAGATTAATGTATAAAGAACAAGAACACACCTTTGGTAATCCTTGTTTCTCCATTAATATTCTTGTTCTTCCAAGAAAGACAAATTGAAAGTTAAATTTCCAAAACTAATACAGATCACCGATGGACAACATGATATAGACATGTACAATACAAACTGGAGGAAACCCGAAACCCACGCTTAACAATAGAGATGAGGAAAACAAAATCTAATAAGAAAATAGAAACTTATTTAGATTCCATAATATTACAAAATTGTTTATGGTGCTTTTAAGCCTAAAAAAAGGAATCAGAAGACAATTTGGGCCTTCACTCCCCAATGGCAGGTCACGCACTAGTGAATTGCAACACAAAGAATGTAATGAGGAGTCTCTTTGGGACTATACTGAGTGTTGGAGATATATAGTGCGCACAAGAAACAAAGTAGAAAGGAGTCGCACAAATATTGTATAATACACTGCATTTATTCTGAAACGGATGCCTTTGTATAAGGTTTACAATGACATTTTAAATATAAAAAAGATTAGAAATAAATCCTAACAGAGAACTTATTTTATTTTTACTACTCCCACTACCCATAATCCTGAAAAGTAAGGAACAAGCAAGTGAAAAAAACAAAAACCAAGTCAAAAATTTTTTTGAATCAATCTTTAATACTTGCCCTTGATTCAAAATTACATACACCAAGCAATGAACTAAACATCACATGCTTATGAGATTATAATGTTATCGCCTCTGTGAATATATCATCACCCTGTTCTTTTTAACAAAACTTCATAACTATTTTACCATTTTCCAACAAATCACGAATGAAGTGCAGGTATATATCTATCTTCTTTGTTCTTTAATAGAATACAGGATTCTTGTTCATTGCAATTGCAACTTTATTATCACAATAAATTTCAGTAACACCTTTTTGCTTTTGCTGCATCTCAGTAAGAAGCCTTCTAAGCTAAATGCACTAGCAAGATGAGGAGGTAGTAGCCATATATTTTGCCTTTGAAGATTATAATGCTGTTGTTGCTTGTTTCTTTGAACACCATATAATTGCACCTAAGCTAAGAGTGAAAACATTCCCTAAAGTGTTTTTTCTGTCAAATGTTGCATATTTCATTTGAGAAATAAATATTCCTTCTTCTTCTTGCATCACTTCAAGGCCAAGAAAATAATGCAACAAACCTAAATCTAACATTTCAAATTTACTCATCATATTAGATTTAAAGTCAGCTACAAGAGAATGATTAGAGCCTATATATAGTATATCATCTAGAAAAAGACATACTAAAAGAAGATAATTGTTATTTGTCTTCTTTAAGTAAAGAGTGAGCTCGTTTTCACTTTTTACAAACCCATTTTGCAAAACATAAGAGTCAATCTTGTTATAACATGCCCTTAGAGCTTACTTTAACCTATAAAGTGCCTTCTTTAGTTTGTAAACTTTTACTTCTTTGCCTCTTATTACAAAACCTTCAAGTTGATTAAAATACACATCCTCTTCTAACTCACCATTTAAGAATGCTAATTTCACATCAAACTGATAAATATTCCACTTTAATTAAGTAGCCAAGGCTAGAAAAGTTCTTACTATTTCAAACTGTGCAACTGGAAAAAATGTTTCTGCAAAGTCAACACCTTGCTATTGCGCGTATCTTTAACTACAAGACGAGTTTTTTTCTTCTGTACACTTCCATCTATATTATACTTTGTTTTAATATCCATTTAAGGCCAATAGCATTTTCACTTCCTGATAAATCAATCAGCTCTTAGTTTTGTTTCTTTTTATAGTTATAAGTTCCTCCGTCATTGTGTTCTGCCACTCCTCCCTATTTGCTACTTCTTCATATGTTGTAAGATTTGATATAAGTAAAGCAAATGCACTAGATTTATAGATCTCTTTTAAAGATCTGAATTTTTTTGGAGATATTTCACTATAAGACTTAGCTGATGATGTTGAGGTGCTGCCATTACTATTTGTTGTGGTTAAAGCTAGTGAAATCAGGGCGTAAGGCAAACTTGGTGGGCTATCTCTACTTGCAATTAGAGAGAAGGGACAAATTGAAGTTGTTTGAAGTGGAACTACAACTTCAGCTTGATTTTTACGACTAATGTCACTCTAATTCTAGCTTACTTCTTCATTAAAAGTTACATTTATGCTAACACTGATCTTGCCACTAAGAGAGTTATATAGCTTATAAGCTTTGTAATAAAGAAAATAACCAATACAAATACATTTTTTAGATTTTTCATCCAATTTTTATGAGTTTGTGCATTTACCAAAGCATAGGTAATAAAACTAAAAACTTTCAAGTGGCTTGCTGAAGGTTTTATACCTTTCCAAGCTTCACAGGGAGTTTGATTCTAGACAACTTTTGTAGGAGAAATGTTCAGCAAATAAAATTAGGTAGAAACTACTTCTGCCCATAACTGATTTGGAAGTCCCTTGCCTTTCAATAAACTTCTTACCATCTCTACAATAGTACGGTTCTTGCATTTTACCACCTCATTTTGCTTTGCTGTATTGGGTGCTGTTAATTCATTGTGAATTCCATGTTCTTCACAAAATTGAGTAAATTCTTTTGACAAAAACTCACCACCTCTGTCTATACGAAGAGCTTTTATGCAAGACCCATTTTGCTTCTCTACTAAAATCTTGAATTTCTCAAATAATTTTGATTTGAATTTCAAAAAATAAACCTAGCTTATGTTACTAAAATCATTAGTAAAAAGTAAAAAATAAAGACTTCCTCCTAATGATTCATTGTTCATAGGCCCACACAAGTCAGCATATATCAATTCAAGACAAGATGAAGCTCTCCTAGCCTTTATAATTGGAAATGACTTTTTAATTTGTTTCTTATAAACACTACAAGAAAATAGTAAATTACAGACGGAAATTACCGACGGAATCGACAAATATCCCGTCAGTATACCAAATTACCGACAGAATAAACCAACGGTCAAAAACATCGGAGATTCGGCCGTAGCTAAATTCACCGACGGAATGTTTCATACCGTCGGTAAAATTACCAACCGAAAAGACAACCCGTCGGTAACATCAACGGAAAAGTTACCGACCGTCCGATTTATTCCGTCGCTAACTTTACCGACCGGTGGCTTGCTCGTATGTAAATTTAGCATCGGAATACAGTCGGTAAACTTACCGACGGTAAGATTGTCCGTCGATAAAATTTTTATTAATTTTTTTAAAATATATATTTCCATTATATTTAAATTATAATCGTCTTACAATTTTATTAATAATATATATTTAATTAGATATAA
>JANZXR010000006.1:33672947-33698796 GCA_027575705.1 Erythroxylum echinodendron
GAGAAGTGAAACCGCGAGGGAAAGGGGGGGGGGGGGTCAGGGGCGTCTTATAGCCGCTGGAATACCGACGGAACGATAAATTCCGTCGGTAATATAGGTTTCCAGAACGTGCGGCCGCCGACAGTTACCGACGGACAACACCATTCTGTCGGTACGAGCGCGGGATTCGCCGACAGTTACCGACGGCAAATACCTATCCGTCGGTAAAAGAGCGACATTTACATTAGGTATTAAACTCAAATAGCGACGGCCACCGCATTCCATCGGTAAAATAGATTTTGTTGCCGACAGTTGCCGACGGTATGATCGATTGCCGTCGGTATCAGCAGGCAAGCATACCGACGGAATTTTTGTACCGTCGGAACATTTGATTCGTAAAACCTTTTACCGAAGGCAAGAAACAGTTCCGTCGGTAAAAGCACGTTATTTTGTTATAATTTAATCGCAAATACTGACGGTTTTGTTTTCCCGTCGGTCAACAAGGTTGGCTGCGGATAATTGCCGACCGTAAGATAAACGTTCGTCGGTATATGCTTCCAATATTACCGACGATAAATACAAACCGTTGGCAATATTTGTCCATAAAAAATTCACCGACGGAATATTGGCGTTCCGTCGGTGCATCGTCCGTACTTCATTAACACGACAACGTCTGTTAGCAATTTACTGACCTAAAAAATTGTCCGTCGGTATATTAATCAAAGATGTACCGACGGACGTCTTTCGTATCAGTAAATTGAAGCTAGTTCCAGACGGACTGTGATACCGTCGGTAAATGGCGAAGCAATTAAATTACGGGAACGATTCCCGCATTTTTTCTCGTCGAGACCTTTTCCGTCGCTATTTTCTGTTAGAGATTTTGTGCTTAATTTTTTCCTACAATATTACCGACGGAGAAATTGTCCGTCGGTAAAGCTTTCTATTCTCCGACGGATTAGTAACATTCCGTCGGTAATTAGTGACGAAATTTTTGTCGTCAGAAATATTCCGATGCTAACTCACAATTTTCTTGTAGTGTTACTCGCTTGGCTTCTTCCCTTAAAAAAGTCCCTACTCTCTTTTTTTTTTGGAAGGTTAAAAAGGAAAACCATTACAACATCCTCGGTGAGGATACAAACGTCACCAATTACAGTACCCTACACAAAATACAGCTCATTAAAGAAAAAATTACAAGTATTATCGCATTCTGATCTCATGGTTGAGACCATCCTGCTTCTTACAAGTTAAGAGAATCTCTCTAATCAGGTTCACAATTATCTCAGCAAGATTGGATTGGTGCTTCTCCTCATTCTTATAAATTTGCCTATTTCTTTCCCTCCAAATATAGTAGATAGCCAACTGGAACGAGGTTTTGATACATATACCATCCTTGTTCCCTGGCGTATATCGAATTATAACCTCCAATTAATACCTCTTCCTAAATAAACACGAACCTAGTTGGCTGAATCAAAGAAAGAATCCTACTCCACACTGATTTACTATAATTACATTCAAAGGAAAAATGATTACGTGTCTCAGGAACAAGTTTACATAAGATACATAATGGATCATAAGAACCAAACCATCTATCTTTAGTTCTTAACCTATTTTTAATCACCAACCATAAAACTATGGAAGCCTTGGGACAAAGAGCTTGCTTCCACACAATACCACTCCATGGAACTACTTTACGAGAGCCAACTAGAAGCTTATGAGCATTCCTATTATTGAATACCCCACTTGAGTGTAAAGTCCACAACAATCTATCTTTCCTCCCATTCTACAGTCTTTCAGGTAAATAGTTCTCCATTAGATGAAAATGACGATGCAGAGTTCACAATTTGAAGAATGATACTTTATAGAGAGAAAGAAAGCTAAAAAATATAAGAAAAAACAAAATTTGAGCATTAACCAATTTAAGAATAACTTACAACTAGCTATATAGATGCTGCGAAACCAAGCTTACATGCATACCAGGCTCGTACATTGTTTAATACATCTCGATGCACTAAATCTAAATTACAAAACAAGATAAATATCTTGTAGGAGTAACAAAAAATAATATTTAAATTGAAAAATCTCATACGTCATTCTTAAATTAAAAATAAATAAATATTTTTCACTCTTTAAACTAAATTGGAAATTAGCGCATTTCATTAAATTCCAACAAAAACTTTTAAAAAATTGCAGTAGTTTTCTATATTAACTTTCTACATAAATCTTTATTAGCATTTAAAATTAATAGTCAAAAAAATTTTATTGCAATTGACAACATAAGGCCCTGCTTTAAGTTATAATATTCCAACAATATAAAGAATGTTCATTTTCACATTTAAGAAATTGTTCGGTGAAAAGTCATTTTAAACTATCAATTTAGTGGATTGCAATTCAACAACAAATTTTACCACTGGGTATAAAGCTGAAGTCATACTAAAAGAGATCATTCCTAAGTAATAGTAATATAGATACCAATCTTATTGATGATACTAAAAGATGGAACATCAAAGATGACATGTGGCTAGAAAAGCAGTCATGAAATCTCTTGGCAAAGTCTTGAGTAAATGTTGTTCCAACATAACTTTGTCCAAATGACAATATGTAGACATCATTACAGAACCGACTAGATTTCATTTTATGTAACATACAACATGCAATAAGCTCAGATTAATTTGCAATGTAACAACAATAATGTTGATAAATTGTATGGAACATCAATAAAGAAGAATAGAATTTAGGTCAAATTTAATTTCCAAGTAATTAAGAATCAAGGAAATTTCAAACAAGTACCATATTTCATCATAATCACAATATACATGCGTTGTAGGCTTCATTAAACCTTGGATGGTGCAATGGCAGAAGTGGTATCTTGACCACATTTCATTGAGTGAAAGTGATTCAAAACATTAGCATGGTTAGGAATGTAGCCTGGGCATTTAGGCAAGCAACATTATACCTTTGGCCCAGAGTAAGGAATCAAATACACGAAGAACCACAGAAGTTGATGGAAACTTGTTATAAGTCATAGATCCTATAGAAACATTAGCATCATTGCTTGTCCTGTCCTAGACTTGGATACGTGTTCTACAAATGGATTCACAAAGGGTTGGGAAGACTCAAAGCCTTCTTAAATCAACCTTAGAACAATATCACAATCATGCAAAAGCTTGCATGCATCAATTGCTTTGTTCATGTGACAAATATGCATTTATGAATGGGTTAGAGTAAGATGCTCTGCCTTCTCTCTACCCTCCCTTCGCTTCCTATCCTCCTCTATTCTCCCTGCACCTTCTCTTTCCCCCTTTTTGCCCTCCCTCTTCGGACTCCCCAGCATCTCCATCCCCAGCCTCATTCCTCTCCCCTTCTCACCTTCTGTCATCCGTAAGGCATCCTTTCACTCCACCCCTTCCTTTTTCAGTAGCTGCATTTCCCTCTACCATGCCACATTCCTCAAATCATACTACCTCGTCACCCCCACCTCCCAGCCAGGAGGACTTTCCACCCTTACCCCCCTCCCTCTCGCCAGAACATTCTCCAATCCCTAACCCTAAACACACCCAAACTATTCCACATCCAGCTTCTACCTCGCCTCCACCTCCTATCGTTGCTAACCCGACCCCTGAGAGGAAAACTTGGAAACAGGTTGTGGGGGGCTCTGCAGACATGACCCTTCATTTCTACCCTCCAAAAACTGAAGATGGCAGAAGCATTGTCTTCCCAGATAGAGAGATCCTAGAAGAAGGCGTCAAATCTTGGGAAAAGTCTCTCATAGATTTTTCTGGGATAGACGTCTAGCATTTCCAAGTATACAGAAATGGGCTGCCACTTCTTGGAAGAACAAGGGTTTTATGGAAGCAGTAATAGCTGAGGACAAATACTTATTATTCAGATTTTCTACTAAGTCTCAAGCTTTGAAGGTGATAGAGGAAGGGCCATGGCATATTTGCAACTTCCCTCTATTTCTGCAACCTTGGCAACCGGGTTTCCAGATCGATTGCAAGGACAAACGGCCTATTCCATTGTCGGTAAATCTCTCCAATGTGCCCCTAAAATACTGGACTACTAAGGGCTTAAGTATGATAGCTAGCTTTCTTGGTAAACCTCTGTGTATGGATAACAATACATCCAATCGGAAAAGATTAGGCTATGCTCGAATTTGTATTAACATGAATCTCTCTAAATCCTTAACGGATACTATACCTATCATGTGATTGGGACTTGATGGTTCCCTCTACGAGGACAAGGTTTTAGTCCACTACCCATGGAAGCCGTCCATTGCTGTCCAAAACAAAACCTGGGTTCCTACGGGTAAGACCTTCCTTACAGGTGCATATGAGGAGTTAATGGGTTTGAATGAAAATTCTCACATTGAACCGCAAGAAGAGGACACTTCAGCCTAACTAGTTGAAGACAGAGAGGCCAACAATGTAGCGGATACTACTGAGATAGACACAGAATTGGCAGCCAATGCGGGGTCACAAAAAAAACCACGTCATGACAAGGAAGAGGTCAGTGCTGGAAACAATAGTGATGCTCAACCTACAGGAGACAGTGCTGACATGAAAGAGGGCAAAGAGGGGGACTATAGGAAGGATTCTAGGCCTTCCAAGTTGACTCAGTCCTTAGAAGGACAGGAGCAAGTTGAGCCTCTAGCAACTCACTCGGATCATAAGGAGGAAGACCCTACTATAGGGAAATTTTTGGCTATAGCTAAAAGGAAAGCAATCCGGAGCCGAAAACGCTCCAAACTACCTTCCGTTTAATTTATAAAGCTGATGGCATGGAATGTGCGGGGGATTAATTGCCCTAAAAAGCTGGCGGCTTTAAGGGATTTTGTCTATCAAACACATCCATAGATTTTTGCCCTTTTGGGAAACTAAGCTTAGGTCTGGTAGAATGAAAGTACTGAATAAATTAGGCTCTAAATGGAAGTTTGTCTCAAACCACTAAGCTCATAATTATGGGAGAATTATCTTCGGATATGATCCTAGCTTGGTGGATATACAAGTCCTCTCTGTGGATACGCAAGCTATACATCTCATCTGCAAGCCCTTTCAGGTCAGCTATCATCTCAATATCTCCTTTATCTATGCCTCTAATCATGCTTTTCAGAGGAAAGACCTTTGGGACAACCTTGTTCGGCTTCAGCCTAGTATCAATGGTGCATGGGTTATATGCGGGGACTTCAATGACACCTTATTCCCCACAGAAGCTGAGGGCCAAGTTAATCAAAGGATTCGGTGTACTGACTTCTATAACTGTGTGGAACAGTTGGGAACTGTTGAGAAAAGTTGGGAACTGTTGACCTTAAGCAACAGGGCCATTTTTATACTTGGAGCAACAAGCAGAATGGAAGGTGGGCTCTACGGAAAAAGCTGGATAGGGTTATGGTGAATAGGGACTGGTTGTCACAGTTCCCAAATAGTGTTACAACTTTTCTTGATCCCTTATTTTTTGATCACTCTCTTATGCTGATCGAACACCTAGACCATATTCAAACCAGAAGGGGACCATTCAGATTTAACAACTTCCTAGTTGAGGATGAAGGTTTTCCTGATGCTTTGCGTAAAGGACTGCATAATGAAGTTAGAGGGACCCTTCAATATAAATGTGTGCAGAAACTGAAATCTATTAAACGGGAGATGAAAACCCTGATGAACAGTCGTGTTTCCTCTACTCAGCAAGCTGTTAACATAGCTAGAGAGAGATTGGAACAGGTGCAGAAACAAATCGACCTAGACCCCACCAACCTAACTTTGCAACATTCTGAAAAAGACCTACTTATGACGTACCTCTCAAAGGCAAAGGAACATGATAGCCTACTGGAGCAAAGAGCCAAAGTGAATTGGCTGAAGGAAGGGGAAAGGTGTTCTAGATTCTTCTTCAATTCTATCCTAGCCAGGAGAAATATAAACAGAATCTGTTCCTTAAGAATTCAATACGGTATGGAAATTTCAAAACATGAAGACCTGTTGAAGGAAACAGAGAGGCACTTCAGAAGATTCTATGGCTCCACTCGAATCTGCCCTACCTTAGCCATTCTTGACAACATTATTTGCAATAAGATTTCTCAAGAACAGGCCTTAGCACTCACAGTCCCAGTAACAGAAAATGAAATAGAAGAGATAGTGTTTCAGATGAAGCCTAACAAGTCTCCGGGCCCAGATGGTTTTAACGTATTTTTCTATCAGAAAACCTGGTCTGAAACTGGACCTATGGTAAAGCAAGCTGTACTGGAATTTTTCTCAAGAGGATCCCTTCTGAAGGAGATCAACAAATCACACATATGCTTGATCCCTAAAACATCCTGCTCTTCTACTTTGGATGATTATAGGCCTATTGCATGCACTAATGTTCTATACAAGATTATCTCTAAAATCATTGCCAACCGGCTGAAGATGGTACTGGACTCAGTGATATCAGACAACCAAAGTGCTTTCCTACACGATAGGAAGATTGGAGACAATTTTGCTATTGTACAAGAATTGATGAAGGGTTATCAAAGGAAGCACAGTCCACCAAACTGTGCTATCAAAGTGGACTTTAAAAAAGCTTTTGACACTATAGAATGGGAGTTCATTCTCCGGACCCTACAGTTAATGGGTTTCCCAGAGGCTTTTGTTAAATGGATCAAGGCTTGTATAACAACCCCTTCCTATGCCATTCTAGTTAATGGTTCCCCTACTGAAATGTTTAAGAGTTCTAGGGGATTACGTCAAGGAGATCCTCTCTCCCCATACCTATTCATTATCATCATGGAGGTGCTCAGTATGTTTATTCAGCAGAGAGTTAGGAATTGTAAGTCTTTTAAATTTCATACCAAATGTAAGAAGGTCAGGTTGGATAATCTATGCTTTGCGGATGACCTACTGCTGTTCTCCAAAGCTCATGGTAAGTCCATAGAACTCTTCATGAAAACTCTGGCTGACTTCAGGGAATGCTCAGGATTAGAGATTAATCAGAGTCTTTTTATTCTAGCTGAAGGAGCCAATGTACTGGAGAATACAATCTCCCAACTAACAGGTATGACCAGAAAACCCCCTCCGTTGACCTATTTAGGCCTTCCTATCACTACCAAAAGAATTCAATTCTCAGAATGTCAGCCCCTGATTGAGAAAATTAAGGGAAGATTGGGAATGTGGTCTAATAAGGTACTCTCTTTCGGAGGGAGGCTTCAACTAATCAAGGCTGTCTTGAATTCACTCCATATCTACTGGTCCTCTAATATATCTTTAGCAAAGGGAGTGATAAAGTCCATTAAACAACTCTTTCGTAGATTTCTGTGGGGAAACCTCAACTCAAACTCCCATTTTGCTAAGGTTAAATGGATAGAGGTGTGCAAGAGGAAAGAGGAAGGAGGCCTAGGACTAATTTCTATTGCCTCCTATAACAGAGCAGCCCAAGTAAAGAACCTTTGGAATATCCCACTGGAAAAGAAGTCTCTATGGATTAGATGGTTACACAGCTACATCTTGAAAGGTTCTAGTATCTAGTCCATCCCTCTTAAGCCATCATTATCATGGCCGTTGACGCAGCTCTTGAAACTCCGTCCTATGCTTGAACCTCTAATCTACTGTAGAGTTGGGGATGGAGAGAAGATATCCTTTTGGTTTGACAACTGGACCAGCCATGGCCCCCCTAATTAGACACCCTCAAGCTATCCAAATATGGCATGAAGTGCTCATTCATGCAAAGTCAAAAGTAATCCTAACAGGTGACCAATGGAACTTCCCAGAAGCATTACAGTACTTGACCCCTCCCTACTCTCCTATCAGCCACAGAGGTGATGATTACTACTGTCTCAACTTCCCAGCTAATACATTCAGTATTGCTAAATTCAAAAAATGGTAGTTTCGCAACAACCCTACACAAGACTGGTTTCCTGTAGTCTGGCATAAAGCTTTAATGCCTAGTTACTCTATCACATTATGGTTAGCAGTCCTCAATCGATTGAGCACAATAGACAGAATTCATTATATGTCTACCAAAACTGTTTGTGCTTTCTGTGAATCAGAGATGGAATCTAAGGATCACCTCTTCTTCAGATGTTCCTTCTCACATGACCTATGGGAAAGGATCAAATCCCTAAATCATACTCCTAATGCAGGTTCCTCTATTACTGAAGCCTTGGATTGGCTTCAGAGGTCGTCAATTACTCCTAAATCTTCTGAGAGTATCTATGTTATTTCTCTCGCCTCCTCTGTTAAGGAGATATGGCGAGAAAGGAACTATCGAAGATTTCAAAACAAATTCCATACAAAGCATGAGGTAACCAACTCTCTGATTAAAGGAATCAGAGAGAAAATCCTCATCTCTATCCATACCGAGGATTTAAACCCTAATCTAGCTTCCTCATGGAGAATTAACTAACAGTATAAGGCTGATATAGAAAGGGGCTAGTTTACGTACCAAGCTCCTCGGTTCTGGCCGTAGCATACCCAGCTCTGGTAGACAGATTTGAACCTCTAACCATAGGAGGCAACAACCAGAGGATAGGAGGTCATTAAACACTTATAGCAGAAGATGGGAGGACGAAAGAGACTCTTAAGAAGAAGATGGTTATCTTTGGGGTTTATGATGATTTGGGGTTACTCCCTTTCTTGTGACATGCACCACCCGACTCCCTAATTGCCAGCTACAGACCCGATGATGGAGAATGAAGAGAGACTTCTGCTGTGTAGATTCAAGAGGAAACGAACTTCCTCTACCCATTTCCCAATTTGGTGTGCTCTGGAGGCGCACGGGGGATGAAGCTAACGATTTTACCCTAATTGCTGATCTTTGCTTTGTTTCTGTCTATGTAACTTGCCATTCCACATGATGTCGTTCCATTAATATGGCTTATGTTATTTACAGTGTCGTCGTACTCACGAGGAGACTCTTATGGATCTTGAACTCTTGTTACTCTCCTTATATTAATTTCATTCTTTTAACTTTTCAAAAAAAAAACATTTCAGAGATAAAACCAACATTGGAAATCCATGTTAAGAGTAGTTCTTCAAAAATTAGTTGACTAGGTCCACTTTTCTATTCCTAGTTTTTAGCTATTGTGGTTGAGCATTGTTTTACTTAGTCAATTTGCAAAAAAGATTTTTCTGTAGTAAGTGCTTAGAAACATGGGCCACACTCCCATTATCTTTTCTTAATTGTATATTTTTAGGATTGTTTGGTATGGTGTAAGGGCTATATAATGAGTTCTTGAAGCTTTGTCTTGTCTTATCATATTAACGAAATTTTGCACTTTATCCTATTAGTCAAAATTACTTTCTTGTCTTATCCTTTGTTGATAACTAACAAATTTTTGGTATTAGAGAATGTTATTTTGACTGACCAACACGTGCACCCCTATTCAACTCACAGCAAAAGCCAGGTGAGGTCTAAATTGGGAAAAGCAAATAATTGGTAAAGTCAGAGAGAAAGCAAGAGCCACAAAAATACCAGATATAAGCTTAATTGCAAAGCAAACTGTGAGCATTGAAGCAAATCCCCAAAAAGAAAATTCAAACTATGGCAAGCAATGGCACCAACACTACCTCTTAACCTTTAATTCCGATTTTTTAGTAGGAGAAATATCACCTGTGGAGTCTCAAGATGAAGACTTTGTTCAAGTCCCAGGAGCTTTGGGATTTTGTTCAAGTCCCACTTGGTGGAGAACGGGTATGAAGAGCCAAACCCAACACCGGCTGAACCTGACCAACAGTTGCGGGGGAATTGCAAGAAGGATGCCAAAGCTATATTTTTCATCCAGTCGGTAATGGATGAGAAGATATTTCCAAAAGTTAAAGTAGCTTCAATCTTGAAGGAAATTTGGGTAATTATAAGGCAAGAATTTTTGGTGATAAAATGTTAATCACAATTAAACTCCAATCTCTTCATTATGAACTTAAGACTTGGGCTATGAAAGAAAAAGACTCTGTGCAAGATTTTGTTTCTAGGTTGTCTGGGATTATTAGCCATATGAAAAATTATGGTGAAAATGTTAGCAATGAAACTGTTGTTAGTAAAGTTTTAAGGAGTTTAACTAAGGATTTCAATCATGTTGTTGCTGCCATTGAGGAATCTAAAGACTTATTAACTTATACATTTGACAAATTGATGAGTTTTTTGGTTGCCCATGAAGAGAGGTTTAATAGGTTCACTGAAAAAGTGGATGAGAAAACATTTTGGGTGAAAAGGTAGTCTTCCTTTAAAGGGAAAACATAAAATTTTGGAAGTAGAAGTAGAGGTAGAGGTGGTTTTCGTGGTCGAGGCCATGGCAGAAATATATAATGTGGTCAATCAAGCGATCATCAGCAATTTGAAAGAGTCATTCAATGCTGATATTGTAAAAAATACAATCATAAGGAGGCTGAATGCTGGATGAAGCAAAAGGATGAGTAGAAACGGGCTAATTTCAAATAAAATGCTGAAGAGGAAAGTACTCTTTTTATAGAACGATGTCATATTGGTGATGTCTCTAATGATGTCTAGTTTATAAATAGTGGGTGCTCCAATCATATGTGTGGCACAAATTCTTTATTTCGAGATCTTGACAAATCCCATAAAAGTGAAGTCCGACTTGGAGATGACAAGCAAATTCAGGTTGAAGGAAAAAGGTACTATTGTCATAGGCACAGTTGAAGGTAATGTAAAACTTCTTTACAATGTCCAATATGTGCCTAGTCTAGCTAATAATTTATTAAGCATTGGATAGCTTATAAGTGCTAGATATGCAATATTGTTTAATGATGAGTATGTGTCATTAGGCATAAGAAAACTAGAAAAACCATAGATAATGTTCTTATATGTCAGAACAGTTTGTTTCCTCCTGAAATGTCTACTGTTACAAATTGTGCATTAGTTGCTAGGGGGACCAATGAAGCAAAATTATGACATTTACTCTATGATTATTTGAATGAGAAGGGTTTAATTTTCCAAGTTAGAAAAACATGGTTTTTGGTTTCTGTGGAGGCTGTTTCTATGAGAAACAAAGTCGAAGTCTTTTGGTGGAAGTAAGTACTTTATAGTGATTATTGATGATTATAGTCCGATGAGTTGGGTGTACTTCTTATAACGGAAATAAAAAACTTTCGGTTGATTCAAGAATTTCAAAGCAATGGTGGAGAATCAGAGTGGGTGTCACATAAAAGCGCTCCGATTGGATGGAGGTAATGAGTTTACCGATAATGAATTTAATATTTTTTGTGATGAACATGGTATTGATAGCATCATACACACCACAACAAAATGGGGTAGTGGAGCGAAAGAATCGGACAATCGTTGAGATGGATAAGAGTATGATGATAACAAGGCAACTTCTAAAAGGGCAAAAGTTGTAGCAACCGCAATATAGTTACTGAACCTCTTGCCAACAAAGACTATTTTGAATCGTACTTTATATGAAGCATAAAAGGTCAGAAACTAGGGCTAAGTCATTTGAAAGTGTTTGGTTGTATAGCTTATGTCTTGATGCATCTTTACGTCGCACCAAACTTGATAAAAAATATAAAAAAAATGCATTTTTGTTGGCTATAACACTCAATCTAAGGCATATAGGCTATATAATCCTACAAATGGAAAAATAATTATCAGTCGAGATGTGAAGCTCAATGAAGAAGAAAATTGAGTGTAGAATGAAAACAATGGTACAGTGGCAGTACCACCTCAAGCTCATGTTCCAGGAGATACTTCAGAATCTACCACTGCTGAACAAACAGAACCAGCAAGTTTTCATGATCAATCTAGCGACAACAGCTCTCCATCTCCTCCTAGGAGCCCATAACCTCCAACAAATTCAAGCTCTTCGAGTGAAACACCTCCAAGGAAGTTCCGTTCCTTTAGATGTATCTGATGTTAATTATGATGAAGCTGCAGAAAATAGGTTGGGAGAAAGCTATGAATGAAGAGGTGTCAGCTATACAAAAAAATGAGACGTAGGATTTGGTTAATGTTCCAAAAGGAAAGAACGTCATCGACCTCAAATAGGTATATAAAACGAAATACAATGTTGATGGGACAATTCAGAAACGTAAATCTCATTTGGTTGCCAAAGGGTAATTACAACAGGAAGGGGTTGATTTTGATGAGATGTTCTCTCTAGTAGCTCGCTTTGAAACTGTGAGAATTTCCTTGATTTGGTTGCGCAATTGGAATTACCGGTGTTCCAGTTCGATGTAAAATCAGCCTTTCTAAATGGCAAGTTAAAAGAAGAAGTTTATATATCTCAACCTGAATGTTTTGTTATTGGTGATGACAACAAAGTTTACAAGCTGAAAAAGGCTTTTTACAGCCTCAAGCAAGCCACCCGAGCATGATACAACAAGATTGATGGTTATTTTTTAGAGAATGGATTTGAAAGGAGCAAAAGTGAACCAACCCTCTACGTGAAGATGCAAGGTAAAACTGATTTCTTATTGGTTTGTCTCTATGTTGATGATATTATTTACATGGGGACATATGATTCTCTTCTTGATGAATTCATGTCTTGCATGTTGAAAAATTTTGACATGTTTGATTTGCGTTTATTACATTATTTGCTTGTGCTTGAAGTGAAACAATTTCCTGATGGGATTTTTATTTCCTAACGAAAGTATTCTACTAATTTAATGAAGTGTTTCAACATGCTTAATTATAAGATTGCCCCAACTCCTGCGAATTTTAGTGAGACACTCATTACTAATGATGGTACTAGTTTAGCAAATGAAAAATACTTTCGAAGAATAGTTGTTAGTCTGAATTACTTGCTCATACAAGACCAAATATAGCATTTTCTGTGAGTATTATCTCCAAATTCATGCATAATCTAACAGTACATCATCTTAGGGCAACAAAGAGGATTCTCCACTATATAGGTAGAACTGTTGACCTAGGAATTTGGTACTTAAAAGTATTAGACTTTAGATCATTTGGGTTTATAGATAGCAACTGGGCAGGTTCATTGGATGATAGAAAGAGCACTTCTGGGTATGTTTTTTCTCTTAGTTTTGGTGTTGTTTCATGGAGTTCAAAGAAGTAAGAAGTGGTGACTTTATCCTCATCTTAAGCAGAATACATAGTTGCCACTGCATCAACATGTCAAGCAGTATGGTTAAGGAAGTTGTTAGTTGATTTTCTATAAAGCAAGCTGTTGTAACTGTGATTTGCTATGACAATAAAGCAACAATTGCAATCATTAAAAATCTAGCATTTCACAGTAGAACTAAGCACCTTGATATTCGCTACCACTTCATCTAAAATCTTGTAGTTGAAGGAGCCATTGAAATGAAATTTTGTGGAATAAATGAGCAGGTTGCAGATTTTTTTACCAAGTCTCTGTCATTTGCGAAGCACGACAAGTTCAGAATGCAGATGGGTGTTATAAGTTTTGAAGCAAAAGGAGAGTGTTAAGAGTAGTGCTTCAAAAATTAGTTAACTAGGTCCACATTTCTATTCCTAGTTTCCAGTAATAATATCTTCTGTTCCTAGTTTCTAGCTATTGTGGTTGAGCATTGTTTTACTTAGTCAATTTGCAAAAAGGATTTTTCTGTAGCAAGTGCTAAGAAATGTGGGGCCACGCTCCCCACCATCTTTTCTTAGTTGTATATTTTTAGGATTGAATGGTATGGTGTAAGGGCTATATAATGAGTCCCTGAAGCTTTGTCTTATCATAAGGAACGTATTCCAATTGTTATAATTGTCTACTTGTTTAAATGATATGTATATGAAGCTACCATACGATGTCGCCATGGTCTTTTTCATGATTGAATTGTACCATTTGATTGATGGACCAGGCATTGTATTGTCAATTTATTGTGGCTTTTGACCATTCTTTTTCCCAAAATAGCAAGTGGAATATGCTATGTGATAACTATACTAGCTGGAAGTTCTACATAGATCATCGATCAACATGAATTTTTGAGTTGAGATACGTGAAATACAAAGCGTATGATTATCTTTTGGGATAAAAATAGTGTATAAGCTACCTTTCCAATCTTTTTTTGAGATCTTGTAAAGACTATAATATAGTGGAGAAAGTTTGTGATTAATCCATTTCTGTAATAAGTGTTGTGTTGTAGGACTGTTAACTTAAACATCACTTAGTCCCCTGCCAATTTTTTTTTTTAATCATCTTATTACTTCATTCAATGGTAAGATAGAATTTAGTCGACTTTAATGTTGTTTCTCAAAGCTTAATCAATAGCTAAAATTTTGAAGTCTCCTGCTATATAAGGGACATGAATAGGAGGTTGATATTCATATAGAATGAATTAATGGATGTATGATAATTAGTGTTGAATTATTATTCCGTCAAAGATATCCCATTCATCTTACTTATAAGGATTCTCAATGCTTAAGCATCTAAGATATGTTTTTAGAACTTTGTTGGCAAAGAGGGCATATTTAACCCTAAGGTTTACATTTGTCGACAAATTTCCCTAATGTTTTAAAGAGTACAAAGTAAACCCTATCGTTCTACAAATGTTACAATTCAACCTTAAATTAACAAAGAAATTGATGACAATATGATCCGTCAGTTTTTCACCAAGTTAACAATGACCTTACATTTGTTTATAATATTTTAATATTGAAATGAATCCTATGCTCCCGCGTGGATCTGACATGACTCTATGAGATTCATATACTTAAATTTTAAATTTTAAATTAAACTAATATTTTAAAATATAGGACCCACTCAAATAATTTAATTTTAATTTTTGTTAACCTAGTAAATTAACTTAATTAAATACCAATGATGTAAAAATTAGACCAAGCTTACCGGTTCGACTGAGTTAAACACAAATCGGATTAGTTTTTTGTTCGATTTTTATTTTTGACCTTTGTCAATAAAAACTGGTCGTTAAATAATAAACTGGCCTATTTTTGAACTGTTAATCGTCTTACTTAGAAGAAGAAGGAAAGCAAAAATAGATGCTTAGACAGAAATACCATGTTAGATAAAAATTAAGAGAGAACATCAAAGTTGGATGAACAAAAGGAAGAAGTTAAACAAACTTTATTAAGAAAAAAAAAGAAGCATTTAGTTTGATGTATAATGAAAGAGAGAGAGAAGAAAAAGGTGGAGAAAGAGCACCACTCATTCACACATCACCAAAGACACCAAGTTCTTCTTCTAACTTTCTCTACGCACGTACGTATTATCTCCAAGTCAAACCCCAAAATACCATTTTCTCTACGAATGTACGTATATACATTTTAAAATTTATAATATACCAAATTAAGACCTTTAGGAATATTAAGTTATGAATATTAAATTACAATAAAATTATTTATTTATTTTTAAAAAATTGATCTTTGCATGTTGCCTTTAGGATATATCTATTAGAAAAAACAAATATTAAAATCAATTCATTTTAAATTTTATATACCAAATTAAGACCTTTAGAAATATTAATTTATAATGAAATTATTTATTTCTTTAAAAAATTAATCTTTACATGTTATGTTTGAGATATATCTATTAAAAAGGCAAACATTAAAATCAATTCATTAATTAATAAATGGATTCATTTTTAAAGATAAGAGTTATTATTATTTAAAATAAATTAGACTGAACTAAAAAATTGATTAATTAAAATTTTATATTTATTATTTATTATATACCACTTTTATAGCGGTTTAATATCAGTTGAATTTTTCAACCTTAAATCTTTTCTTTGACCGGTTTGATATCCTGTGCAGTTTTTAAAATATTACTTAAAACTAGTACTATATGTAAGCTTTTTAAAATTCACATTAAAGATAGATCAATTTTTCTAAAAATTCTAATCAAAATAAAATTTTGATAAATTTGTCTTTGTTATTTCTCTCTCTCTTATATCATATCGTTTCATGATTGAATAAAACATAATCTTTATTAGGCAGAAAGAGAGAGGAGCAATTAAACTCAAACTACACTTTTTACTTTTTTTTATTTCATGTTCCATCAATGTTAAAATTTAAAAATAATTATTTTGTTTAACTATTATCTCCTTCAAGTGACTATCAAGATTTAAACACTTAAACAAATAAATAAATCACAAATTATATAAATCACTTAACAAAAATATCTACCAATCTCTCACTTTACTGATGTAACATAATCATGGTTTAATAATATATCATAATAAGTATATAGTACATGTTGAACTTTTTAATTTTTACTTTTTTATAATTAAACTAAAACTCAAGAGAATAATAAAACTAAAGAGAATTATAATGGTTGTACATTTTTAATGGGACATACTCCTTTTTATGTATCATAAAATTAGTTCAAAATTTAATATATTCTATAATGCAATGATATAAAAACCAAATCGAATTAACCTATTCGACTGGGCTAAACACGAAATAGACTGGTTTTTGGTTTGATTTTTACTTTTGACTGTTCTCAATAAAAATTGTCTAGTTTATTCCAAACCATTAATCGTCTTACTAAGAAGAAGAGGAAGAGTAAGAGTAGACGCTTAGACAAAAACCCTGTTTTAGATAAAATAAAGAGATAAAGTCAAAGCTGGACGAACAAAAGGAAGAATTTGAAGTTAAACAAACCTTATTAAAGGAAAGAAGAAGCATTTACTTTGATGTGTGATGAAAGAGAGAAAGAAGAAAAGGAGAGAGAAAGAGAACCATCCATTCACACATTACTAAAGGCATCAAGTTCTTCTTCTACCTTTCTTTAAGTATGTATGTATGTATTATCTCCAACTCATACTTCCAAAATCAAAATAAACCCACTTTTAATCATACAATGAGGCACTTGGGTTAGGAGTAATCATACAATCAAGTAAAGCACATACTTAACAACAACTAAAGACAGTGGTGAAGGTGATAGATATGCGTCATTTTGCACAACTCAAAAGGAAATGAGAACAACATAATATTAGCATACTCAGGACAAAGGGTGAGATCTTAATCTAGACCATGCATACAATAATGACAAAGATTGAGAGGGAAGAGTAGAAAGATGAAGCAAAAGGGCAACAATAGTTATAAAAGAAATCAATAAGCAAAAAGAAGAAGATACAGTTGTCTACAATTGTTCTTGGGAGTCGTTCTTTGGGAGTTGTTCTTGAAAGTTGATATATAGTAACAAAAGATTAAAGTTATTCTTGAAAGTTGGGCATATAGTAATAAGATAACTTTATACGTCTTATAGGATTTGCTATTATTTGCTAATGACAGTAGGACTTTGACCACTGTTTTTTTTTTTCAAAGAGACGTGAAACTAATAGTTAAAAATGAATGCTTAATATATATATAAAACAACAAGATGACATTGTATAAAATTTAATAAATAAGTTATGAAAGAATAAATAAAACAAAATTATTGATTAATGTCATGATTAATCAATACAATTAGACTAACCCTATGATTGCAACATGCTAGATTTAAGACTTGGATAGACAAATACCTGGAAACTGAGAAGCAATTGAGTCCATTGTGGTTTTTTGTGAAGCGAAGCGATAGAGATGCAGAGGATTAACTACTGCTATTCCAAACCCTGAAAAGCACATATATAGTTCTCGATGGGGCGATTGTATTTAAGGTTGGCTAGTAGGGCCTCCTGTGCACTTCAAACGTAGACCAAGCCTACCCATTATAGCAAGCCTATAATCACAGGTGCAATGACACGTATGAGATCTTGACATCTAATTAATCGGGTTTGTACAAAATTATGTTTATTGTTTATTATGCTATACCACAAAATTAATGATAAAATTCTATCATTCTCCCACTTGGACAACATAACCAACATTAATGAACAACAGAAACAAATCCCTAGATTAATATAACAATATGTGGCCATAATAGGATGTCAAAATAGAGCCAATAATATCTCAATCGTAAGTCCAAAATGAGGTTACAAGTACCTTAACAATATAGAAATCAGACTCGATAGGAGTACTAATAACATATATGCAAGATACCCATACCTCGATGATCAAAACAAAATGTGTCATAAGGAAATGCACACAAATTGGTGATCCGTATGTGCAAGTCCAAACAAAATGGCCCAAGCTTCCACCTAAAATGCCAACTGAGATTTAAAAAAATATCTCAGAACAACAAAATGAGACTGGGTACAAAATGTCTCCAACAAAATGCTATATATTTACAAATATTTAAACATATCTATGCAGTATATCTAGAAAGTTTGTGGCAATAACAATAATAGCAACAATTATAAGCAAAAGTCTCTAGACTGAATGACAAAATAAAAGACAGACTCCCATTAATCCCAGGCATCAAAAGATTTAAATAGATCTATATGGGTGACACGATTCACAAAAGCCTTAACAATCAAGCCTTTAGTTAGAGGGTCTTCCATCATAAGATCGGTAGGTATATGCTCTATACGGGTCTAATATTCCTTAACCTTCTCTCTAACAAACATATACTTTGTATCAAATTGCTTTGAACTCTTGGAGTTTTTGCATATTTAAGAGAAGCCCACCATAACAGAGTTATCACAATATATGGTTAGAGGTCTAGAAACACTCTCCATAAGATGAAGCTCAGAAATGAAATTCCTCAACCATATTGCCTGTCGAGTAGCTTCGTAATAAGCAGCATACTCTGCCTCCATAGTTGAAGTTGCTGTAAGTGTTTGTTTAACACTTTTCCAAGATATAGCTCCTCCAGCAAGCACAAAGATATATCCTGATATGGATTTGTGATCATCAGGGTAGCCACCATAATCAGAATCAGAATAACCTATCACCTCAAAGTGATCAAACATCCTGTAAATGAGCATATAATCTTTAGTACTTTGTAAATACCTCAAAACTCGTTTCACAGTTGGCCATTGATTCATACCAAGGTTGCTCAAGTATCTCCTAAGTACACCAACAACAAAAGCAATATTAGGACGTGTATAAACTTGAGCATACATAAGACTGCCAACAGAAGAAGCATATGGTACCTTTTCCATCTTTGACTTATCTTTATCATTTTGAGGACACTGGTTATTCGAGAGTTTGTCACCCTTTTGGATGGGTACACTAAAAGGATTACAAGTCGTCATGTTGAATCTATTCAAGATCCTTTCAGTATACCTCTTCTGAGACAAACCAAGAATACCACGAGATCTGTTACGATGAATTTCAATACCCAGAACAAAAGAAGCATCACCAAGATCTTTCATATCAAAATGAGTTGTCAACATTTGATTAGTCTTAGAAAGAAAATCCACATTATTACTGGTTAAAAGAATATCATCAACATATAAGACAAGAATAATGAATTTTCTCCCACTATTTTTCAATTAAATGCATTGATCAACAATATTTTCCTTGAAACTAAGGGAGCAAACTATTTGGTTAAACTTCAAGTACCGTTATCTGGCAGCTTGTTTCAGCCTATAAATAGATTTTCTCAATTTGCATACCATGGTTTCCCTACCTTTCTCAACAAAACTAGCAAGCTGATTCATGAATACATCTTCATATAAATCACCATTTAGGAAAGTAGTTTTTACATCAATTTGATGGAGCTCCAAATCAAAATGAGCAACCAAAGCCATCATAACATGTAATAAATCTTTAGTAAAGACCGAGGAAAAAGTCTCATTATAATCTATACCTTCCCTCTGGTTATAACCCTTTGCAATAAGTCTGGCTTTGTACCTTTCTATCTCACCTTTAGCTTCACGTTTAGTCTTAAAGACGCATTTACACCCATCAGTTTTACAACCACTGGGTAATTCTACCAAATCCCAAACGCCATTCATACTCATAGAAGCCAACTCATCTTCCATGGTTGCCAACCATTGTGAACTATGAAGACAAGAAATGGCATCCTAAAAAGAAATAGGATCTGAGTCTTTAACTAAATTGAATTCATGCTCCTCCAAGTAAATATAATAGTCTCGAAATTTAGAAGACTCAGTGGATTTAAGAATCCTTTCAAATCTCCTAGGTGGAACTACAATCACATCTAGGACTTGAGTATCAATGCCAACCTGTTGAGGAATTTCAACATCATTTCTTGGATCAACTACATCATTATGAATCAGAGGAGACTGAATTGCCTCAGGATGAAATACAACAGGTATAGGAACAACAATATGATCCTCTATGAAACCAACAACACGAGACTCATATCTTTTTTTATGTTCGATGTCCCTTTCAAAATAGACAGCTTGATATGATTCAATGACTCTAGTAGTGTGATTGGGACATTAGAATCTTGAACTTTTTGAGCCAATACAATCACCAATAAAGTAACCTGAAATAGTTCTAGGATCAAGTTTCCTCAGTTGAGGATTATAAGTCCTTACCTTAACCTTACAGCCCCAAACACGAAAATGCTTTAAACTGAGCTTCTTTCCTGATATAAGCTCAAAAGGAGTCTTTGGTATAGATTTACTAGGAACATGATTAAGAACATAAACAGAAGTCCTCAAAGCGTCTCCCCATAAGAACTCTAGTAAGGTGGAGTGATTACGCACGCACCTAACCATTTCTATGGGAGTACAATTTTGTCTGTCTACATTCTCATTTTGTTGAGGAGTGCTAGGCATGGTATATTGCGCTTCAATTCAGCAATCCTGCAAGTATTTAGCAAAAGGGCCAGGGTTTCTACTAATTTCATCATACCGACCATAATACTCACCACCTCTATTAGATCTTACACATTTGATATGCTTCCCAAGTTGCAATTTAATAAATTTTTCAGTGATTTAAAAGCATCCAGGGATTTAGATTTCTCATGCAACAATTCAACCCAACCATACTGAGAAAAATCATCAATGAAGGTGATGAAGTATATGTAGCCCCCCATGGCAATAGGAGTAACGGGTCCACAGATATCTGTGTGAATTATCTGTAATGGTTCCTCCTTCTTAATCATTTTCTCCTTTCTTACTTTAGCTGTAAATTTCCATTTTATGCAATCAACACAAGTGTCAAAGTTAGATAAATCCAGATCATGTAAAATAGTTTCCTTAATCAATCTCTCCATTCTCTCCTTAGAGATATGTCCTAACTGTTTATGCCACAACATAGAAGATTTTTTGGTAACTCTCTCATGTTTCTTTCCAGCAACAACATTAACATCATCATATGGTTGGTCAAAACGAGAAGAATTAGCAATTAGCATAAACAACCCATCACGTATAATTGCAAAACCAACAACAATATAATCATAGTATAAAACAACACCATTATTGATTATATGGAAAATGTATCCACGACTGTATAAAACAAAAAATGAAATCAAATTCCTTCCAATAGAAGGCGTATAAATAGTATCTTTTAAAAGCAAATCATGTCCACTGCTCAACTTCAAGGAAACTACTCCTATATGCTCAACATTAACATTAAATCCATCTCCTAATTGTACCATCAACTCCCCTTTATTTATTCTTCGCCTGCTTTTAAACTCCTACAATGAGTTCGTTACGTGAATAGTGGCCTCAGTGTCTAACCACCATGAATTAGGAGGAACATTAACAAGATTTGATTCAAAACAGACAAAGAGTTGAGGTATACCTTTCTTCTTTGCCAACCAATTATTAAACTTCACACAATCACGCTACCTATGCCCATGCTCATGACAAAAGTTACAGTTTCCATTAAAAACATGCTTGGGCTTAGTACTAGAATTCTCACCAGGCCCAGAAGGTAATGCGGATTTATCACTCCCCTTCTTCTTAATTTGAGGCTTACCTTGTTTATTTCTATAAAATTTCTCCTTGTTACCACTCTTGTGAGAAGTTTGATGAATACTGTGGGACTTTCCCTTCTTCATAATATGCTCCTCTTGAATAAGAATGCAAATATCATCAATGCTCCATTCATCTTTCTGAGCATGGTACGTAGTCTTGAGAACATCAAACTCAGACATAAGAGATTCAAATACTTTCCAGATCAGATTATCCTCTCCCAGCATAATTTTCATGGACTTCAACTTGTTATACCAATTCACAAGCTTCATTACATGCTCACGAACACCACCCACACCATCATACTTGTTTTTAGACAGGAAAGACAAGAGATTAGACTTTTTAGTCTTATTAAACTTCTGGAATTTTTCACCAGCAACCTTTAGATAAATTTTGGCATTATTAGTTTCAATGATGCTCTCTTTAATAGTCTTCTCCATTGTGTACTTGATGGTCATCAAATAAACCTTATTAAACACAAGCCCACTTATCATATTTAGATTTATCTGCAGGGGAAGTCTCAGCAGTAGGTTATGCAGGCTCATCATCAAGGAGAGCAACACCAGCATTAGAAACAGCCAAAAACAGATTTAAGGATTCAATCCAGTCCTCATAATTGGTCCCATTTAGCTTACGTAAAGAATTCAAAGCTGGAAATTGATACCATGCAGGGAGATTTAGCAAATGTATCTACATATAGTAAAATTGGGCAAACAACACAGTTGGGTTCTCATACAATTGCAGTCCTGCCTAAGGGTCTCGAATTACAACACAGATCACCCAAAACATTAAATTATTCCTTAAAGCTAATATCGATAGGATACTAAAAACTTAAAGACATAATTTAATGAATTAAACAAAGCATTAGAAACCACGTTGATAAAAACAAACCGATAGGATAAGTGCATCATTAACATAGTATCTAATGTATGCCCAATAACAACATCACAATAGCATTTTATAATAATTAGTCTCACGATAGGCGACCACACAATTACACAAAATGAATGACAAGAGTCCAATAACACATCCGAAGATTGCCCCATAGGTTTCAGTTAGCACCACAATTACAAAATTAACCATATTAATCATATAATCTAACATTATATGCATAAACTACATCCAAAATTAATTTTGGTGCACAACTATATTACCACTGAGAGTACACAAGACCCCACAAGCCCAAAACATACCAGAAACAAATACAAAAATTTTCAAGATAAAATTCAGAGAGTACGTTATATATTTATTAATTTTAAAATTTGGGAAAAATAAAATTAATATTTTTATTATTCAAAAAATTACAAAAAATACAATAAATTAGAACTAGGCAAATGGAACAAACAGGCAAAATTTGGGACAAAACGGCCAAGGGAGCAGGCTACACCCGTAGGAGAAGCCAACCGGGTCAAATTGTGTCTTCTTCACCCAAAAATCCTGTAATTCGGGTTGTTCAACTCCGTTCAAGATTCGATTAGGAAAATGCCCATAACTTGCTCAATTTTGATCAATTTTCAACAAAATTGGTGTCATTAGATTCAGAATTTAATGATCTATCAAAGATCTCAATCAATTTTATGAAAAAGCTACTGGAAAAATTTTGAAATTTTTGAAGAGGAACATTTTTATGGGTTGCGTTTTTGAGTTCTGAGTTTTAACACAAACAACAAAAAATTCAACAAACTTACCACACCGTTTTGACACCAAACCGAAACAAACCAACAATAACAAAAGATTTCACAGAAAATTAATTAACAAAAAACGAAAAACCCAATAAATAATTCAACATCTAATCTCGTAAATTACCCAAAATTAGCAGTCACAATTAGGGTTAATAAGGCTCTGATGCCAATTGAAAGAATAAATAAAACAAAATTATTGATTAATGTCATGATTAATCAATATAATTAGACTAACCCTATGATTGCAAAATGCTAGATTCAAGAATTGGATGGACAAATACCTGGAAACTGAGGAGCAATTGAGTTCATTGTAGTTTTCTGTGAAGTGGAGCGATAGAGATGTAGAGGATTAACTACTGCTATTCCAAACCCTAAAAAACACAAATACAGCTCTCAATGGGGCGACTGTATTTAAGGTTGGCTAGTAATAGAGCCTCCTGTGCACATCAAACATGGGCCAAACTTATCCATTATAACAAGCCCATGAACACAGGTCCAATGACACGTATACAATCTTGACATCTAATTAATCGTGGATTATACAAAATTATATTTATTGTTTATTATGCTAGGCCACAAAATTAATGATAAAATTCTATCATTATAGACATATTTTAAATTTTATATACTAAATTAAGACCTTTAATAATATTAAATTATAATAAAATTATTTACTTTTTTCAAAAATTAATCTTTACATATTATGTTCAGGATATATCTATTAAAAAAAGGCAAACATTAAAATCAATTCATTTTAAGTTTTATATACCAAATTAATACCTTTAGAAATATTAAATTATAATGAAATTATTTGATTCTTTAAAAAATTAATCTTTACATGTTATGTTAAGGTTATATCTATTAAAAAAAGGAAACATTAAACTCAATTCATTAATTAATAACTGGATTCATTACTAATGATATGAGTTATTATTATTTAAAATAAATCAAACTGAATTGAAAATTGATTAGTTCAAAATTTATACTTTTTATTTATTATATATTGATTTTATAGTTGTTTAACATTGCTTAAACCTTTAAACTTTTTCTTTAATCAGTTTGATATCTGGTCAAGTTTTTAATTATTGCTAATTACCTTGTTAACTTAACAAACAATAGCTATTCTCCTTTTCTCTCACAAACAACTTGCAAATCTCTTTGTCTGCCTCATTTTCTACTCCAACTTTTTACTTCATGTTTACATGTGAGAGAAGAGGCTTTGTGGCGATGAAAGAAGAGATTTTTCTATTTCTTTCCTTGTCTAGGTACAACGAGAGGAAGAAACCTGGATTCTACTTTTATCCAAGTTTTCTTGTCTAGTCCAATATTGCACTAAGTCTTATAGAAAGATTACACCATTTTGCCTAACATTTCTAACTATCCAAAACCCATAATGGATACATTACTATCGTTGTTTTTGTTATTGCTGCATGTTGGTTTTTAAAGCTTAATTAAGGCATCCCCTGTTTTCCTTTGTTTTGATAGAGAGAAACAAAGATTATTGACGTCTCATCGAAAATCATAATACTAGAGTCTTTCAGGTGTCCAGAGAAGATCTTTTAGGTCATTTGTCTCTCATTTGGGACCTTGCCAAAGCTCCATTGATAGTTCAGGTCTTGAAACTTAAGGTTTATGTCTACTTAACCTAATAAGCGTTACAAATGGGAGGCCTTGCAAGACAATTTGGAATCTAGCAATTCAAACTTCCCCATTTGTCAGTGTTCAAGCATGGAAAAGTGGTTTCTTAGGATTAAATTATCTGTTAAGTTTTTTTTTTAAAGGATCTGTTAAATTAATAGGTCAATTTGTTGTTAAGTTAATGAAAATTTAGGTTGAAATATTTGAGTGTGTCCCACATTTTTAAAAATTAATTTGATTTAAAATTTTTAATTTAAGTATATGGGTCCCACATTTCACGTTAAATCCACATGGCTACGTAGGACCCACGTCGACATTAAAATATTATAAACAATTCCAGGCCATTGCTAAATTGACAAAAAACTGACAATGTTATATTGTCATCAGTTTTTGAATTTTAACATTTGTCAACTGATAAGGTTAAATTTGTATTCTCTAAAACGTCAGCATTAAATTTGTCGGCGGATATAAACCTTAGGGTTAAACATACCCTTTTTGTTGAATTTTATTTAGTAGTCTTTATTTATCCATCAGTTTTAGGGTAACGTGCTGTGAAGAACTTCAACCTAACCTTTTATAGTTGAACATCTCTTACAAAAATTAACTAAAAATACAAGGGCCTTATCACTTATAATTGCTTTAAACATTCCATATAATTTGAAAAAATGACCAATGAATTATTAATTTATGTCTAAAGCTGAATATGGATGTCTCAAAACAAAGAAATATGTGTACTTGGTAAATTTATCAAACACAACCAAAATTGTTATGTTGGATCCCACTTTCAGGATTTTTATATTTTATTTTAGTTTAATTATTTTATTAGATTATCAAGCATGGAAATAAATTAGACTTTATGAATTAGAAAATTTTGGAGTTTAATATGGTATATTATGGATTTTGGTAAGGTGGTATAAAGTAAAAGAAGGA
>JANZXR010000006.1:33698896-33741011 GCA_027575705.1 Erythroxylum echinodendron
GAGGAGTCGGAAAACTCTGAACCTTAAGCAAAGAGGAGAAGTGAAAGCGCGAGGGAGAGGGGCGGGGGTCGGGCACGACTTATAGCCACTGGATTACCGACGGAACGATGAATTCTGTCGGTAATATAGGTTTCCAGAACATGCGACCGCTGACAGTTACCGACGGATAAGATCATTCCGTCGGTACAAGCGCGGGATGCGCCGACAGTTACCGACGGAACATATCTATCTGTCGGTAAAAGAGCGGCATTTACGTTCGGGATGAAACTCAAATAACGACGGCCGCCGCATTCCGTCAGAAAAATAGGTTTTGTTGCTGATATTTTCTGACGGTATGATCATTTGTCGTTAGTATCAGCAGACAAGCCTACCGACAGAATTTCTGTACCGTCGGAAAAATTGTTTCGTAAAACCTGTACCGATGGACAGAAGAAAGTCCGTCGGTAAAAGCACGATATTTTATTATAATTATACCGCAAATACCGACGGTGATGTTATTCCGTCGGTAAACAAGATTTGCTGCCGATAATTTTTGACGATAAGATCACGTCTGTCGGTTTACGCTTCCCATACTACCGACGGTAACTTATTACTGTCGGCAATATTTGTCCATAAAATATTCCCCGACAGAATATTGGCATTCCGTCGGTGTATGGTCCGTACTACATTAACACGACGACGTCGGTTAGCAATTTACCGACGGACAAGTTTAATCGATCATTTACCGACGGACAGCTTTGTCGTCTGTAACTTGAAGCTAAATACCGACAGAATGTTTTACCGTCGGTAAATGGCTAAGCAATTAAATTACGCGAACGATTCCGGCATTTTTTTCCGTCGCCGAGACCTTTGGCGTCGCTATTTTCTGTCGGAGATTTTGAGCTAAATTTTTTCCTACAATATTTCCGACAGAGTATTAGTCCGTCGGTAAAGCACTCTATTCTCCGACGGATTAGGGACTTCCGTCATTATTTAGCGACGGAATTTTTGTCGTCGGAAAGATTCCGACACTAAACGCGAATTTCTTGTAGTGAAATGCAACTCCCACAAAAATCAAGGGACTTAATTTTTGGGAGTCCAAAAACCATAACTTTATGCTCCAGCAAGGTTAACCTTTCACATGAAGATGCCTATTCCTCAAGTGTCATAACTTTGATCATTCGATGCTCCAGTAACCAAGGGAAAATTATTTAAAAATGAAACTTTAAGTGGAAACATCCTTTTTATGGTCATTTGAATTTTAGCCATGATTTGGCTTGAACTTTTATATTCAATCACACATACTTGATCACCAAATAGGATTGAACATTTACCAGTTCTCAATTGTCTTAAACTTAACAAATTATGTGCTAAGCTAGGAACAAATTAAACATTGTACAAATGTATAGTGTTACCTTGGCTAGTTGTGATAAAAATAGTGTCTTTCCTTTAACATTAATATCATTATCATGTCCAAGCTTGATATTCATCTTTTGAGTTTCATCAAGCTCTTTAAATATTTATTTTATGCCAATCATGTAATTGGATCAACCATTATCTATGGACCATACATCACTTTGAACTTCATTTGTATCGTAATGGGCGATAAATAACTTACTTTCTTCACTAGCTTCTTTTGCAAAGTTCACTTGCTTCTCTTTAAACCAACAATCTTCTTTCATATGCCTGTACTTTTTATAATTGTAGCATTGAATGTTGCTTTTATTGCCCTTTTGATCAATGGTAGACTGCTGCCATTAATTTGAAGCTCTACCTTTGCCTCTGCCACGACCTCTTCCATGAAATAAGCCTCTATCATTACCTCTGTTGCCTTATCAGATTCTTTTGAGTTTAATGATTTTCAACTGTCTGATTGATCCTTTCCTCGTGAGATTGCAAAATCTCATCAATTTGTCTAATGAGAACTTGATGCATCTAAACATAAAAGCATATTCATCTTATCTTAACCCAACAATGTAAGTTCAACTTCATAATTCATAACTTAATAAATTATCACATATCTTCGTCAAAACGTAACACATCAAAGATGCAAATGCACAAACAATTGGTTCGAGGGTTCAGTGGAACAAAACAGATAAACCGAAGTTTACTCCTTGAATTAAACGAGTCCACTTTTCGAATCTCGTATGCCACAAGAGAGCAGTCGGGAGAAGGCTTATGTCGATGTGCACGTGACTACGAAACGGTTCCTCTCTCGCCTAAACATAATCAATTTTCATGCTCAATTCAATCAATCACAAGTTCATATTCTCATGCTTTTTCTTCTTTCCAATTAATCAAAATGCCATGATACAATTTCAAGGCATAGCATGATCATACTCACAATTCAATCATATCAAAATGTTATATATCTTTAATGCATACATAGAACACATTTCAATACACTTTCCATATCAAAGTAATTCACAATTTGACAATTCAAGTATATACACACACATAGGCATATTTCCCATTACACAATAATTATAAATAAATTACTCACCTAATTTTGTTGAAAAATCCAAGTTTAAGATTGCCTTTTCTCTTGCTCTTGAGTAAGGTTTTCTTGATTCCTTTCAAATAAACCAATTTATATTTAATCCATATTCAAATCAAAATTCATAAAACTTCAAGAATAAAAAAAATGCTAAAATTAAATTTAAACCTAATCTACCCATAGTCCATCTAGGTGAGAAAACCCAAAACCTAGCTTAGAAATCCTAAAGATCAAATGGGTTCTCTTAAACCATCTTCTTCCAACACAAAACCCCTTTCTCTCTCGAGAACTCATTGATTCTCAATACAACCTCATTTCTTTACTAAAGCAAGAAGAAGATGATGAACTCATCTTAAGAAGCTTGATTTCTTCTTCGTCCCACGATTTTTTCTTCCTTTCCCTTCTTTCTCCACGATTTTTCTCTCTTTTTTGCTTCTTTCAGGTTTTTCTTCTCTCTTTGCTTAGCTTCCATGACAACTTCCTCTCTTCTTCACATTTTAAGACACAATTTGACTTTCTCTTCCCTTTTTACCATTCATTTAATTGGTCTTTTCAAATTTGTTCTTCTTTTGTCTTTTATGGCTCTAACCCCCTTTAATCTACTTAACACCCCATTAATTTAACTAAGTTCCAATATTTTCATCAAATCTTCAATCTTTATTCATGCCTACAAAATTAATGACTCAATTCTAAAAATAAATAATTAACCCAAAAAACAACATAAATAAATAATTAAGTAAGTAATAAGAAATTAAAAAAATCAAGATCCAACACCCAAGGTGACCTTTGTATCAAACTCCAGTATTAAAGGAACTTACATTGGTTGCTTTTTTTTTAAAGGCAAAAATTTCCATTAATCATATAAATGAGTTAAACAAGGTGTGATAGAATCTCAAACTGTCAAACGGGAGAAATTACAAGATACTCTAGCAAGTACATGAGCTCTCACATTTTCTCATCGATTAATTCAATAGATTAGAATTACTTTCCAAAATTAATTGGCAATCTTTGATAATATCTTTAGTTATTTTGAACTGTAATATCTTTTTTTATTTAAGTTTTTCTTTTCTTTTCATTTACCTTGTTTTAAAGATTTGATAAAATGGATAAACTTGATATTAAAAAAATTAAATAAATAGCGCTGGGACATTAACATAACATATGAAAAAAGGTAACTTAAATTGATTATAAGACTTCAAATTTAACATCTTAACTAATTTGTCTATTTATTTTCTTTTAAATTTAATTTAATAAGATTACAATTTAATATTTAACTAAAATTTTATTTGAATTCTTATCTTTTAATAGTTTAAATTAAATGAGGTATTTTTACCTAATTAATCCTTATATTTAGTACTTAAATATAGGCCTAAATATAAAACGTAAGAATTAAAATTTATAAATAATTTATCAACAGCTAATCTTTCCTTTAAAGCCCAATTTAACAAACCCAAAAAAAATAAACTTATGCAGTTTTTTTTAATTTGGACTCTCTAGCTCATTAAGAGGTCTTATTTTATTTTAATTAAATACAAGTAATCAGTTAAATTTGAACCCTTGAATTATTTATCATAAATTTACAAACCATTTAAAAAGATTTTACATTTATTCCTAGTTTCTAATTTCCTAAATAATTTTAAATTTTTGTTAAAAATAATTTAATTTAATTCAATTATTGTTTTGAGTATCCCAATCTTTTAAAGATCTTCTTATTCAAATTGTTGATATTATCTATTTATTTTTATCTTCAATTTTATTTATTATATTTTATACAAATCAAATCACTACTTTTCAAAAATATTGAATATTTTCACTAATTTTTAAACATTTTCTATTTTATTTTTTTACTTTATTTCAATCCTTTAAATGCCACTTTAAATAGTTTCATTTTAAAATTCATTTTTTGAAACTATCAATCACATATTTTAGTTTTTATTTAATATAATTTTACTTTCAAAATATACAAAACCTGCTTCAAATGTACAAAAACCTTTTTCAAACCTATATAGGTATTTCAATCTCTCTATTTATTATTTTAAGGCGTCCAATGAAAGATTGTCACTAGTACTTTATAAAAGGTACATATGACTTTGTGTTCCAGAAACTAGAAGTTAATTAATATGTTTTATAACTCTTGTTGTCTTATGCGAATCCCCATCTTGATTGAACCAGCAAAGACTATTAAAGAACCAAGAAGATTCTCTGGTTTTCGAGTCTTCTTGACAAGACAAGAAAATTACAGTTACAGATCATCGCAGTGGCATATCTCTAATTCCATTGAAAACCGACCACATCCAAATAGAAAGAAGAAAGCTTGACTCATCAAGCACGGACCAAATAGAGTTTATTTAAGACAACACAGATACTTCATTACAACAAAAGATAAACAAACCTTTAAATGGTTATTACAGTAATCGAACCTCAAAATTCTTTCATTAGCACACTCGCTGCACCTACAAGAAAAGTAAAATCCACCAACCTCTAGGCCTAGTGGCCCAACATCACCTGACCTGTGACCTCACCTCACGAAATTATGTCTTCCCACCCTCTTGTTTCTGTCCACCTTCTTGACCCTTTACCACTTCTTGAGCTTTACCTTGTACAGACTGCCCCGTTTCTCTTGCCTTCTGCCCCACTTCACCCGCTGTGTCCTGCACGCGCCTCTTTGCATGCTCCACCTGCTCCGGCAACCGCATTCGACGAAGATACCTAGCCATCCACGACAGTGAAGACAGTGCAGTGATCCCGAAAGCTCCCGAAGTAATAAACCCTAACACCGAAAAAGCAATAACCAAAGCTGCAGGCACCAAAACTGGGCTACAGATCACGAAAAGTGGAGTCGTAACAGCAAGTCCGATCAGCGTTCCGGTGAGGGTCAGCCCCGTTAAGAGGAGGAGGAAGCAGCCGAGTGGCAACAGAGTCACAACGGCCAAAACCTGCGAAGAGGAAGGACCCCTTTCAGGAAGGATGGTTTTGAGGCCTGCATCGCGTTGTCGCTGTTGGTGTTCCGCCATTGTACAGGTTTTTTTCTAGTGAAATATGCTCAGAGGAAGAAATTATATTAAGAAGAAGAAGCAGAAGAAGAGAAGGACACGTGGCGTGGGTGAAAAACATGTGGCAGGGAAGTGGAGGAAGAGGGTTGCATGGCGTTTGTATACGTGTTTGATGTGTTTCTGTGCGAGCTTGGTAAAAATTGTATAGGTCTTATCTAGGAGTAGGAGGTGAGTGAAAATGTGACTAGCTATATTTTCTTCTTCTCGATGTTATTGCTAATTAGCCGGTGAAGATCCTGTAAATATGTTGGTTGAAAAACCCTAAAACATGTCGATGGATATGGATCTCCAAAGAGGAAGAATTCGGAATCGGGCCAAGGGGTATGGACTGCGTTTCTCTTAAGAAATTTAATGGACCCTCACTTCTTTCACCAAATGAGCCTTCATCTAAGATGCCATGAGGAGTAGCTTCCAGTTGTCACCAAATGAGCCTTCGTCTAAGATGGCATGAGGAGTAACTTCGAGTTATGACGGGCATTTTAAAATATCATCGTTTTCTTTCTCTGTTACTATACTCGGTGTAAAATAGACAGTAATATATTTTTGCCAAATAAATTTTTAACATATTTGGTACTCTTTTATCAAATAAATATAAAAATTGTAAAACAATCAAACAATTAATTAATTTCCCACCAAGAAAAAATACGTATGGACGTATGTCAATAGGCCGTGGGTTCCATGACGATTGAATTTTGCATAATTTTAGCGTTTCATAAAGCAAAAGATGGAAGTATCATCGAATCGGGATGCTATCATATTCTAATGGGCAAGATTCCATTAACATGCACCAAAACAAAAGATTACGTTAATGGCGATTGTCATTTTCAACAAGTCAAAGCGTATCTATATATGCTTCAAAGTTGCATGCTTTCTGCGCATTTTATTATACTCAACGGCCGTTCACAATGATACATGAAGTGTGACAACTAGATATTCTTTTTCTCTTCCATATCTACGTGATCTGGGGGCTGGAACAATATCTTTTAAGCTATAATGTAAAGTCAGGAATTAGTCATATATTAACTATGCGACAAATCAAGTTTAATGTTAGTAGCGACTATTAATTAGTATAAATCACCAAACTGACTAATGAATTAATTCTTAAAGCGTCTCAAGGGAGAATGTCACATGAATGGAACCAACAATGTTCTCAATCAAAGTGCCTATATTTGACTACCCTTACTGTTAAAGGTATTCGGCTTCCTTTTGGAGAGGAAAAGAAGGTTAAGAAAAAATATAATTTCCCAACCTAATGTAGTCATAGTGTTTTATTTATGCACAACACTGATCGCAACCATCATGCCTATCATCATTGGCATGATCTGACAAACCCAATACTCTGTACTGTTAAAGTTGGGGAAACCTGGCCTTTTTATAGTTTACTAAAAGTGTTCTATTTGCACTAACCGCATAAGAAAGTATTCTGTTTTCCTAGACCTCGTGCATGTGGCGTGATTTAAAGCCCTAGCGGTAGGTAGATGGCAGTGGCTTATATATTTATGTAAACCAACCCTAAACATGATGTTATTTAAGACTAGACTTCAAATAAAAAGAGAAAAAAAAAATCAGCACAATCTAAAGAATTTTTGCAACACACGGATAGATAACAAGATAAGTATACGTAGAGAAGATTGCAATGTCATGTGGCATATTACCACTGTATTATCAACGGACTCTTTATAATTTTCATTTTTATAACACTCGGTCTTTCTATCATCAGCTTCCGTTAAACTCTAATTAAGTGCATACTCTAAAATGAGGTCATTTTCATTACATAACACTAAACGCCATCATTTTAAAATTTGCAATTGAAGTTTGTAATAGAAGTTGACCGCTAGGTATTCTCAAACTAAAATTATAAAAAAGTTACTAATAATGTTTTAAAATTAAATATATATTAATAATATGTCAAATCTTAAGGGGGTTTAACTAATTTTACCATTTATTATAATAAAAAGTAGGTGTTTTTTTTTTAATTTTTTTCTCTTTTGTCTCAGTTATTCTAAGTTTTATTATTCTCTCACATTTTGTGTGTGTCTGTTTCTCTCTTTTTTAAAAATTTATTGTACTTTCTTTTTTAAAAAATAACTATATAGCCTTCCTTCTCTTCCTATAAACTCCTGTAAAAATTATTACATATAAATTTACCTTTGCTCTTACTATAAACCCTTTATTCTCATAAACTCCTCGTTTTACATATTTTTATGAAATAAAACATGAGCAGTTTTATTTACTTATTATTTTTCAGTTGTTTATATTACACTATAAATATTAGAATTTGTAGTAGATTGATTTTATTGCCCATAAAATGATAATACTTGGTATTTATTTTATGTTTTACATTTATGCATACTAATAAACTAACCTTTTTATACTTTATATTTCTAATAATAACATATAATATTTATATTTTGTAGTTTATTATTTTATTATCTTTAATAATTGGTAAAACATCACTCTCTTCTTTTATTATTTTTATTAGTACTTTAATTTATTTCATGCTTTAAATTATTTGTCTAATACTTCTCATTTCGCGAACTATTTTTATTATGCTTTCATTATACTTATTAAAATTTGAATAAATAATTTAAATAGAACATATACTAAGTTACAAGAACAATATATTTTAGACAATTAATTATTATTACTAGATAATATTTATAATTGTGTATGCGTAATTTTAATTGATTGTCAATAACTTTATGTACTAATTTGTTAGCATTTAGAAAGAATTATAATTTATGTGTTCTCATTGTTAAGAATTTTAGTAAAAGGATTAAACAAAGAATTAGTCTCTGTAAGATAAAAAATACAATGAATTATTATATAATCACAACCAATAATAATAAAAACTAAAATTTAGAAAGAATATATCTTATTATAAGAATTACAATTACTATGTGTTGACTAATAAATTATGAACAAATCATTCTATAGTCAATTTAGTAATAACTAGTTTTTAGGACAACTAAAGCATTAGTAAGATTAGCACCGAATCACAACAACATAACAACAATCTAGTCTTGTTTTATTACATTGTCAAAACAATTAATCTGGCAAAAAACTTTTGAATGTTCTTACAGTCTTTCGCAAATTTTAGTCTTATCATATGCCTGTCATGCTACAGGAACTCTACATCGGATATTTTTCCAAAACAATCGGCTTCAACTTCTTTTTTACATAAAGCTCAACCCCCAGAATATTGATCTCAGTTTAAGCATGAAGTGCTTTCGGCATTTAATGCATTTCTTTTATCAAAGTCTCAAAAATCAAAAGCATTCCCGTTGAATTTGGTTCATGATACTTTACTATAAAGATTATAGATGCATTTATTGTATTTGTACCCAACAATGGTTAGTATGATTTCCCCAGTGATGCTTGTACCATTATCTTTTGGCTAAAATTTCCACCCTCCATTTTAGAGGGCATCGTTCGAGTGTTCTTCTCTGTCATTAGGCTAAAGAGTTTTGGGGTTTATAACTGTCTCTTTGTTTACTATACTTGACTCATAGTCATCTAAGATTGTATAATTTTTTATGCTTTTGATGGGGATAGGTAGGTCCATTATGTTTATATATATATATATTTGATAAGCAAGAAGAAAGTGTCCAAGCTTGCCTAGGTTCCATATATGAGATTCATATCCAATATATATATATGATTTAAAAGCAATTAACATATAGAAGACGAGAGGGAGGGATCAAATGAGAAGATTTGGAATTTAAGTCCTTGGATAGACTAATCATTCTTTCTCTAAGGAAGGTTTAATCTTTCTACTTAGGCTATATTTAGTTGAACGTAAAGTTTTTATTAGAATGAAATAGAATAGTTTATAATGAAATTGAACGTAAATGGATGTAATATTAGAAAATTGTTGTTTGGGGGGATGGAATGGCTCATAATGTAATGTAGTGAAATATTATTTGGATAAAGGTTTATAATGTAATATAGTATAAAGTTGTTTATCATTTTACATTCCATCCTGAACCTTCCAAATTGAAAGTTTTTTATTTTCAAGGTGAAATGAGATAATATAAAACCTTCTTCTTTCATCTCATTATTCTATTCTATTATAAAATCTCTTCTCAAATAATGGAATAATGTTACATTTTATTCTATTTTCATTATTAAACCTTAACCAGCCTTAATTATCTAACCTTTCTAAGGAACTAATATGACTAATAGTAAATTGTGTTATTCGAAACATTTATTTATATGAACTGTGATTTTCACAAGGTGAAAGTCTAATTTTTGGCTGTTAGAAAAAGAAAATAAAACAATTACATGCATAATAAGCTAATGATATGCATGTTCTTTTTAAAAACATACATATTTTTAACCTTCACCTGACCGTAATGAGATTAAGCCTTTATATGCAAAGTGTGAAGAAGAGCGTAAACCTTGATTTGAATCATAATGGTTTTTATAACGTTAGGACTATTGTAGAGATCTTTGGCATCTTCAAAGAAGCTTAACTCCGGATTAAAGCTCGCTAGTTCTGAAAACTAGAAACCTTTCACTAAAATTTGCAGGGATCCTCGGCCATGATTAAAACTCATTTGAAATAGCTACATGATGGATTTCGCTGGACGGGATCTGCTGGAAAACATCATCTTTTTAACTCATTTATGTTTCAGAAACTAATGATAGATATGCAATCAATGAAAGCATGATAAAAGTTTTACTCTTTAGGTAAGAGTTGTGAGCAGATCGCAGTACATACATGTCAAAGAAATTTCAATCCTTTCCCTGTGAAAAGGCACAAATGATAGTGTACTTTTATTTCACTTCACAGTCCCACGAGGAGGAAATGCATACGAAACTTCTCTCTTTTTTTTAAAAAACTTTTTTCTTGTTTGCAGAACATAAACAGGACATGCGTTTACCGTCAGGTGTTAGTCCCTACCAAAACCTACCACTTTTCACCCGCCCCTTTGGTTTGCTTCTTCATTACGTCTTTAAAATTTGCAGAGATAAAGATTGATGGGTTTGACAGATTCTGAATTCTGAATCACTATCTGTTCCATTCTTCACAGTTCCAAAGGCCCAACAATAACTTCATAAAGGCCTCATGACTCTGACTTCGCCTTCTGATCGTATCTGATCCAAGGAAACATGTTGACATCACACGCACTTAACCCTTTATCCGCCTGTGTCCGCGTGTATATAAAAGCATATACAATTCTGTATACATACACTGTTAATGTACTTTAGGCTGTGTAATATAAATGACTTGATGCAATAAGGAAGACTTTTCCACGGTCAAGACAGGAGAACGGTCAGATATTAGATTTGGTTCACCAAAAATTCCAAGAAAGATAAAGGTGAGGATTTGGTAATCTCGAGAAAGGTAACTGAAGTGAGGAGCTGATGAATTGAAGGACAATAGACGTGATTCCCTCTCCGTCTACACACATTTCTGTGTGTCCCTAAAAATCACAAATTTTCTTCGCAATTCGATCTTGACAGGTTAAATTTTGATTAATTTTGTAGGGCTGTTACTACTAATATGTGTATGTCACAGCAATCCGTTTATGAGTTTAGGAGTGTGAAGGAGAGAGCTATAAAGTCTGACAAACAGTGAAGCAGAAACTGAAGAAATAGACGTGTTTTTTGATGAAAGCTTTCGTACCCTTACACAAAAGGTAATGGATAGGAGAGAGAGAGAGAGTGACAGAGAGAGGATGAAAAGAAAAGAATTAGACAGTCGAAGAAACTAAGGAAATTCTCAGTCATCTCCTCCGCTGAGACCATATTATAAGTCACATCTCTCTCAGTCCATATTGTTAGGATTTTAGTTCGAAGGTATAATGTTGGTTCTGAGAAAACTGCAATCATCCTCTATTTCTTCTTTTTTTTCTTTTCTTGATATGAAAAGATATCTAGGTGCATTTGTGCATTCACATTATTGAATCATGTAAATATATAATAAATGAAGATTCTACAACCCTAGGGTACGGAACCCTAACCCTAAACTACATTGGGTACATATCTACATAGATACGTGCCATATTTTGAACAAAAATAAAAAGAAATAAATATTACTTGTTATTTGCTTTACCTAATGTTAGAAGCTCATGCCATCATGCGTAAATACAGAAAGGGGCTTGAGTCTTTGAGCTAACAATTGAAGCACAACTAGGGGATGATTTAACTCCTGCGTGAGAGTGAGAGAAAGCTACGAAAATAGTGTTATGGCTTCTGTTTCAGGGTCTACAGTTTTGCCTAAAAAAGTAGTGGTTGAAAACAGTGAGAGGTCGTGCTGGGAAAGTAGTGAAACATAGTAAAATAATAATTATTAAAAAAAAAGAAGCTGAAGACACCTTACATGGGAGAACATGATCTACTTTTATGAATCGGATCCAATGAGGGTGGTGTACTGTTTCCTACTGTATTGATTTTTTACAATCATATGAAAGAAGTAAGGGGTGAATCTATGTGTTTTGCATAAGCAAAGCTACAAGATCTCTTTATAAGATTAACTCGAAAGTAATTGAGGGTAAAAAAAGTTCGAATTTATGCACAAAATCATGTTCTTTCTTTAACATTTTGAGTTTGAGTATCTAAAGTACTGGCCAAAAAGAGAAAGAAATATGGAATATTTGCTGAGTTTATGCGTTAGGGAAACCTGTGACCTAGGACATGCAGCAGGCTCCATATCTTTAGATAGATTGCACAAATATTTCTCATTAATCAAAAGAAGATGAGTCCAAAAGCAGGATTAGAAGTAAAATTTTGGTCAGCTGATAAAGTGCTACTTAGGGTTGAATTTTCATATTTTTATAAATAACTTTTTGAAATCTACGGCTAACAATTAGTTGCATAAAATTTATAGAGTAAAGCAAATCAGTGGTCCTCAAGAGCAACACGAAAAAATATAAAGAAAGGCAAGAACATAATGCGTAAAGGAGGACCAAGTCGTAGACTTAGGCTAAGAGAATCCTCTTTATAAGCATAACTAATGATATATCATTTATTCTTGAGCATAAATAATTAATGACTCAGAAATGGGCAACTCCGGCATGCACATGCCTTGAGTTGCACTAATGACACAACAAAAGCTTCAATAACCACACACTGCTTTATTGTACACCCTTATTTATCCTGTGCTAAAACACCGATACTTAAAGCTAATGGTTTTAGCAAGTATACTTATAATATACCAGACCAATTACCAAATGAATTATTAATTAGGCAACAATAGAACTTGAGTGTTCTAGCCAAAGGGTCCATGTGAGGCTACCTAGCTAGAAACGTTATAATACCATACCAAGAGTGTTCTTGCAGGCATGCCTTGAGAGGTTGCTAAAAACCCTACATGGGATTCATGCCTGATCAACTGTCAATTCACATGCGACCGTCTCCTTCTCCTCCTTCATTAATATTCCCTAATGGTTTATCATACCAAGGAAGGTGATAAGGAAGAGACACGCCGGGAGCTTGGTAGAAACCTCCTTCATTACCAATCCTTCTATTGAACTGATCAACTCCCCTTTGGCGAGATGCCGACATTGGTGTCATTGAGCTAACTCCTGAAGCTGGCAATGCTGTGGGGATCTCATTGGAGGCGTAGCGAATCAGATCAGCATTCGCAGCATCAAGCTCCCTCTGCAATCTCTGAACTTGTCTTTGGAGGAAGGAAATAGCACCCACACAGCCATAAACAGGGTCTCTCACTCGTGCCTCAGCTTCATAAGCGAGAGAGTTCACGGCATCTTCTCTCTGGTGAGGTAGTACTTCATTCAGTAGCTTGGTGACATTGCTTGCTCCAAATATCTTGTGGACATTGGCAAATTTTTGAGGCTCCTCAGGTGGGAAGTAAGGGGCAAATATGCAACCCGGCATACATTTCCTTCTCAAGAATTTGCAGGCAGCACATGGGGAGTTGTAAGAGCTTGACGAAGCCATTTTTCTCTGAACAAAAGGATTTACAATCCAGAAACAAATCAAAATTTTGTTGTGGGTTTTACTTGAATACAGAAAAACTCACCCTTCAAATGAAGTTTGACGACAAATTTATATTAAAACTTTTCACAAGATTTTCATCTCTTTTCTAAGAGAAAACTGCAGAACAGAACTACTTCCTTTTTACTTTTTCTTCACATTTTCCTTCAAAAGAATCGTTTTTAATTATGTTACAAGTTGTTAACTTATTACTGAAGTTTTCATTATTTAGCTATTCTAATAAGCAAATCGTCTGTACTGGGTCTAGTAGGGATATGCTTCATGATTTATAAGATGAAGTAACATACAGTTTGTGCAACTCACCTCCCCAAATCCTTCCCTTTCTCCATTTCTCTTTCCTTCTTTATTCTTCTCCAGCTCCAACAGATCACATGAACACAAACACAAGTCTACCAAAATCCATTTATGAATCTAAATCGATCTATAATGTACGCTGAAACCTTCCTTCTTTTTTATTTTCTTTGCGTTTTGTTCACTTTTTCCTTGTAGTTGTCTTGATTGTTTCTATTTTCATGTTGCTACTTCTTAATTAGGCCCTCAAAAACAATTTAACTCTTACACATTACGTTACAGCCAAATTATATCTCCTGCTGCATGCGTCACTTTAGTTTTGGTTTCAGATTTTGTCTTTTATATGAATTCACCAACTCCTATCCCTCAATACATCAAGCTCCTCCACATACCCTTTCTTTTACTCTCTCATTGTCCATCGATGTTTACACTTTTAACTTGAGAGGATGTACAAAATGACACACACAGACATACCCTTTCTTTTACTCTCCGATCGTCCATAAATACTTACACTTTTAGATTGAGAGGATTTACAAAATGATATGTATAATATAAGTTAAACTTTGATGATTAGAACAGTGCAGTTAGGCATAATTATGTATTCATATCTTTAATAAATATTGCTCATGAACAGACATAGAAAAGCCCTAAATCAGAGGCTTTTAACCAATGGGCTGTTAGTAGTATCTGTTAGCTAGCCTTTAGCTAACCACAAAACAACAAAAACTGAAGAGAATTGTTAGACATAGAAAGGTATAAAGAAGCTACAGACGTTTACCTGTTTATGATCTAGGTTCCTTTGATCAGATGAACAAAAAGAGGACTACCTTTTTGCTCTTTCAGGGGCTGTTTCAAGAGCTAACCAAATGTTCTTTGTTCCTTCCCAAGAAAAAAACTTAAACCTGTGCAAGTGAAAGAACAAGCTTCACAGATTCATCATTTATGAGAGATGAGCCCTCAAAGAGGAAACCCTAACTGTAGAAAGAGGGGATGTGGGATGTGGGATGTGGGATGTGGGAGAGAGGCAAAATGCGTGTGCTAGCAAGGCAACAGGGGGATAGAGAAGGAAGGGCAAAGAGAATTTAGTAAAATTAGTGGATAGAGAAGGTATGGAGCTAGGCAAAAGACAAAAGTAATAAATGGGAGGTACACTATAAAGAATGGCTAATCAAGTAATAATATTTGGTTTGTGGGGATGTCTCCTATTTTTCACTATATCATGTCTCTTTCCCATGCCCTATGTCAATACTATTTTTATGTTATATCAACTATTGGCCAAACCACGTTAACTCATTTGACAAAATGGCTCTTTTGTTTCTAATATTTTATCTATAAGCAAACTAGTAACTCAGAAAATACATATTTTACCCAAGAACAGGACCTTGGGGATTTGTCCGTAGAAAACTAAACACTTCTCATATAATTTGACAATTGATAGAACTCATAATTGCAAATGAATAAGTTCAATTTGGATGTAGTTATTTATTCTGTTAGTATGTTGTCTGTTCCTGTATGATTACCTCCAATGGTGAGTGTACTGTACATGATGTATTTATCTTTTACATGGTATTGGGATAACACATCAGCTTCGACCTCGTAATTAAGAGTTTAGCACTAACCTCATTTTCACGAAACAGTCGATAATTGCAATATCATGAGAGTTCATTGAAGATGTACGAACATCATTTCTGCCTGCAATTAAGGAAAAGGTCCCTCTTCATTATGATTTTAAGTAGCTTTCACCTTTATGCATAATTCAACCCACATAATTTGCATTCCCTTGATTAATAATAATTAGAATCTATCAAGTAATACCAAGTATATGTGTATACTAGTTTTAATTACCACTTGTAAGCATTCATTCAAGGTTCGTATCAGAATCTCAATACTACATACATATAAACATCAACTTTCCCCTTGATTAAGAATGTACCAATGGGAGGGCGTCTGCAACACTATTTGCCCTTGAGGGGCAGCTTCCTAGTTTAAGGATGGTACTAAATAATGTCATATAAGATCAGATTTGCAGAAAAATATACTGAGTTGCATAATTTGCATTTGAAACTGTGAGCCTCAAATTATAATCAACATTGATAGCACTAATTTCATTATTCATTTGGTAAAAGTCCCATTTTAATTTGTCACATTTTTGAAGAATTCACATATAATTGCATTCTTAACATGGAAGTATAAAACTTTTACTTTGAACAACGAACTATTTTTATTGAATTATTATAAAAGTACTTTACTTACATTATATATATATATATATATAGATAGTAGCTTTTGCTATCTTGGAGAATTAATATCACTCTGCGTCATCTAATAGAATTTTCTACAAATCCTAGCTAGATATTGTTCGACATTCGGCCCATTCGGAGGGGAGGTCTGGCCACAGCACTTCAAATTATGACGATTGAAACCCACTAATACTACTATGGTTTTTAGTGCACTGAAAGAAACCAGCTAGCTAGCACATGTCCTAAATTAATTACTATTGCTAGCTTGAGCTAATAGACTTGATAGAGAAGAAAAGAATGTTCAGATTATGCCTATTCCCCGTCTTAATATATATTTATATTTATATATATGCCTATATCGAATGATTGACCCCAAACTCTTTCACTTCATGCCTTTCGACATCATAGTAAAGTGCATATTTGCTCTATCAAACTATGAGCCTTGAAATCGTCCCCTAGCCCCCGTCAATTTCTTGCCTTATATGATGAAACATCTCTATTCATATAACTTAGAGACCTTTCGACCAGGAGCGATGGCAGTCTTCTTCTACTTTGACGATGTGTACATGTTGAAAGGAAAATGCAAACCCTTCTGCTTTCGTTGATACTATATGCTGCGGTGTCTGCATCATGAATCCTTTTTATTATTCTTTCAAAAATTAAATATTGATATAGGTGTCGAGGCTTGGAACTTTAAATATACTAGCTCAAGGAAAACAATTATGATATATTTGTGACTAGTATTAATTGCTGCTCTATTTATCACAAATTTAGTTACACTTTTATTTTTATATGGTTTTCAGTTTTCATTACTTAATTGTTATTTATAAATTTTAAACCAAAAACAAATTTTTTTTGAATGGTTAATATCAATATAGTTACATTTTTACTACTAAAAATAAAAAATTAATCTTATGAATTGATTAAGTAATAATTTTTCTGTTTTATATAATATTTGGAAATATATATTAATAATAAATTCAACATATTTTAAATAAATAACTAAATAAGTACGAAATTTGTAAAAAAATTTAAATCAATATTTATTCATTAAAACATTTATTGAATTTAAAATCAATGCTATTATCCAGAATTAAATATTTAATTTCTTAATAATTTAATTTTTAAAATTGATGTTATTATTTAGAATTGATTATTTTTTCAAAATAAAAATATTTTTGAAAATTTAAAAATTGTGTATTTAATATACTTTAAACTTAAAATATATTTATCAAATACTTATATGTTTTGAAATTTTTATTTTTAAAATTAAATTTGAATTAATTATACAAATATGTTGTATTATATTTTTTATAATTTTTATTAATAATCAATGTTACGTAACCAAAAATTTAAAATAAAATTTGAAGTAGTATACTCGTGAATCCACTAAAAAGGGGCATGTTTCTGTTCCTAAGATTTTCTGCGGTAGAGCTACAGCTCTGTGTTTTCCATAAAAAACAAGTAACAGGTTGCAAGTGGCTCAGGTAAATGGGTGAAATGCAAAAGTGTCCGTGTGCATAATTTCAAATAGGACTCCTACCCTATACCCACAGGAATCCGCTGCTAGTATAAGATGATAAAACCCTGGAATTGACATCATGATAGTGACTTGCACGGAAAATGCCAATCGACTTCTGCATCAATTCTAAGGTTAGGTTCCCCTTGGATAGGGTCATTCACCTGCTGGTATAGGTTATGATGCTGCTTATTATAGTGGCAATTCAGTAAACTAGCATCTACGTAAGTAAGGCCCTAGTCGAAAGTATTGTTTAGATAAGAAAGTTGAAGTGCTGCCTTTTGTTTTGTGTTTTTACATGATTGATTGAATTCCTGTTCCGTTGCTAAAAGTAAGAGTGCTAATGCTTGCTTAATCGATAAATTGAATACGGAATCTCTTCCACTAAAAAAAAAAGGAAGAAAGAAAGCAAGATTCTAAACATATGGAATGAAGCATATGGATATGATTTTCATTGATTCGAAAATAATTTATGTGATTTTCACTAAATCAATTATGATTTTTTTAAAAATGAAAGATTGTATAGCATTATCATCTTATTTTGTAGAAAAAATATTATTGAACATTAAAAAAAATATTGAACTCTTTTGTAATTAAAAAAATTTTTTTTGAACACCTTCAGCCTATCCACTGATCTTCTATGTCTTTCATAAAAATGACAAACGCCCTGTTCCAAATTGTGCTATACTTGCATAAGATATATATAGTTTTCACGGACTAAAGACACTAACGTAAGTTGCAAGGTTAGTGACTACAGAGAAGATGGGGGTTCATTTATAGAGCACAGACAAAGGATCATAGGGGAAGGCATAGAGTTACGTAGCAAGCGAGTCAGTGAGTGGGGGCATGGAGTAGGATAGAGGTAGCTGTCCCAAGTCTGCCAACAAATGTTGTTGTCGTTGGTCTCTTTCACACCCCTGACCAGTGATTTTGGGTCCCTGTCCTGTGATGATAGGGTCGTGCTTAATTTCTCCTCTATACCTCCACTTCCTTTCTACTCCCCTCTCCCAGAAACAAGGATTTTTTAATCCCATATGTCTCCATGTGTCAGTGTAGGCCTATGGTGGAGTGAACAAATAGGTCATGATCATAAGTCCATTGATTACGTACTATGTAAATAAGCTAATGTAGAAGTAGAACATGTGTTCCTGGATACCCCAAATTGCAATGCAGTATGTACCGGTGATGAAATTGCTGAGCAGTAGCTGTCTCTGTTAGCAGCTACGTGCCTGTTGCTAAAATATCACCATTTTTCTGGAAAAGGATCTTCTTTCTCAAACCTACTATATGTACATTAAAGTTCCCCTGAAATATTTAGATTTCTAATCAATATAAGTGCCATTTATGTACATATATCCTCAAAATGGAATGGGTTTATATGACTTAATTTTATCACTCTTGCGCCAGCAAGTATTAAAGATGTAAAACATATGGAATGAAGCAGATGCAATTGCATCAAGTGATTAAGTAACTAAAGGGTTAAATATAGGGTGAATTATGTAAAATATTCAAAATTTTAATTTACTATAAAATTAATCGGTTGATAAATTTATTAAAAATTTTAAAATGAAAACTTTCAAATTTTTTTCGAAGTTATCTCAACTTCTTCCGACAACCCAACCAATAATGCAATTGTTCAATCTTTGAAATCTACATCACCAAAGCCATCCGTCATCATCCTCAATTCGCACTAATTACTGAATGCGTCCATAGTCAAATTCAGGCCTGTTTTTGAAATTTTATAAGCCTTGGGTATGTAAAGGGGAGCTCTTATTTAGCCTAATTTTGTTTTTTATGAGGACTAAGAGTGAACCCTCGTAAAGAACAAAATGAGGTAAAATATGAGCTAATGAGACAAAATAAACGCCTTTTATTGTTTATTTTGTTTTTCATGAAAGTGGACCCCAAGCAGGTGCCTTTCTTATCCTTGCCTATGGCCGGGCCTGGCCAAATTGTCCCACTGATGATTAACGACCATGTTCTGTTTGTTTTCTGAACACTGGGCTTCGTTTTTAGGTATACTCCGTTACTTTTTTATGATACTTTTATTTGAAGGTTTTTGTTATAACTTGAAAAGTTGGAACTTTATGTCTTTATTTGCCTTTTGTTGTTAAGCTTGATTTCCACCTCTTTCTTGTTTCCAAGATCGACCAAGTTAATTGATCTTGTGTATTGTTTCTTTGGGTAACGAAGGGAAAGGGAATTTTTGCAGAGGTCTAAAAGACATTACAACACAAAGTCGTTTAAGCAATACTAAACTTGTAACATTTTAAAATGTGTTGCTTAATACTAATATAACACAACAATTATTGAAGCGTTGCCTTTAGTAATATTAATAGGCAGCGCTAATAGTAATTTGTTGCCATATATTTAAAAACGCAACAAAACTATATGTAATGTTGCTATAAAATTTTATGTAAGCAACAATTAAATCAGTTGCAACTTTAGGTAATAATTAACGGCTATAATAATTAGTATCAAACTCAGATCGAGTTAGGTCGAAGCCTTATCGAGCCTAAGCACAATTAAGTATAACAAAACTTGATTAAATATATTATTTAATTTTTAAAAATGAAAATTTAAAATTTGGATAAGTTGAACCGGACATTCTGAGGTCAACCTAAAACTTAAAAATATTTTTAAAAACTAAACATAACCTAAAATCTAGTTAACTCGTAAACATAACCTAAAATCTAGTTAACTCGGGTTAAATCAAGCTAAATCAAACCAAAATGGGTAATTTTATCATAAGTAATAACAATTAAAGTATATTATTATATATTATATATTATATATTATATTATTTATATTTATTTTACTCTTTATAATATTGGGAAAAACGATATATCATATATACAAAGAGAATAGATACGAAGCCATCATTCATTTTGGACTTTTCACTTTCGTCAGATATAATACGATTGCGCCCATCCTGTAGAACTTTCACCTTCCCTCTACTCTTCATACAGCATTGTGGATGCCAGAAAGAGTTGCTGTTGGTTTAGCATTTAGGTGTAAAGTCCGCGTTTAGGTGTTGTTGATGCTCCCTTCATTCACATCAGGTGCTGCTGGTTTCACGTCGTTCATGTGCTGGTGCTTGGTTAACATCATTCACGTATAGGTTCATTGTCTGCTTCTTTGAACCTCATGCACTAACATTATTTGGAAAGGATTAAAGTCAATGTTTATTCCAGAAAAAGTTGTTTCCATGTAGTCTTGCAATTGCAAAGATAGTCCTAGTTTTTGAAGTAAATTAAGCTATGTTCTAAACCATTATTTGCTTTAGAGATGTAAACGTATATGTATAGATTTTAGTTGAGATCTTGGTGGAAACTAAATCTGCTGAAGTAAATTAAGTTGCATAAAGAGTTACGACTTATTAGCAATGTATGGTTTCTTTTATCTTTGGGGTTATCTTATCGGTAGATACGACTTGTGATCAATATCCTAAGGCCTTGAATAGTTTGCACCTGTAAAACTTGTGATCAATATCCGAAGGCCTTGAGCATTCTGCACCTGTAAAACTTCTTAATGAAACTAGCAAAATCCTCCCAAGGTGTTAAGATTAACACTTCAGTTAAATATGCTGCATGAGTAATACTCATTTATCATGTACAATTATGATATATAAAGGTATTTAGAAAAAAAACTCATTTAACGAGTGTATTTGACTTATTTAATTCAAGTTTTTTTAAGTCTCTTTTAACACAATATGGCTCCTATCTCTTATTTTCACATCTCTAATTATTTAGATGTGTTCTTGAATCCTCTAAAATCCTTAAGGCTTTGTAACTACAATTTTTATTTTTATATTTTTAATAAATTGTATGTGTAATGTTTCTTTGTTGTTAACATATTTCATATTGTATAAGTTACTTTGATGAACAGTTAGCTATCAATGGATAAGAGAGATAGGCATTGGATGACTTTTCCCACATATGAGTATAGTTGATCATTTTCTTAAAAAGTCTTTTTCTAAGGTGGCTAACGAGAATGGAACTTCTTGTAAATGCAAGAAGTGTTACAATTATTATTGGTATACAAGAAATATTATATATAATCATTTGATTGTTAATGAATTTGCTCTTGGATATGATGGTTGAGAATTGAATAAGGAAGGATCAACTAATACAAATATGCATATGAATGATGAGAATGAATTTGATATAAGGTCTATGCATGATAATATAGATGGATTACTACTTGACACATTTAGAGACATAGATGAATGTACCAATAGCTGTGAAGGAGTTAGTAATGGTCTAAATGCTGATTCTGAGAAGTTTTTTAACTTGGTAGAGGAAGGAAAACAAGAATTATACCCTAGTTGTTAAAGTTTTTATAAACTTTCTTTCACCATTCTACTGTATATTTTTAAGTGCACCTATGGAATTAGTAATGCCACTTATACCGATATCATGGGGATACTTAAAGAGGCCTTTCCCAGTGTAAAGATTCCTAAATATTTTAATACGAAAAAGAAACTTGTGAAGGATTTAGGTCTTCATTATGAAAAAATACATGCATGTCCCAATGATTGTGTTTTATATTGGGGAAATGATAAGAAAGCAACCAGCTGCAGAGTGTCTGGTGTGTCTAGGTAGAAATAACATTGTAATGGTGAAGATAATAAAGATCAGGTGAGGTAAATTCAAGCCAATGTGTTATGATATATTCCATTAAAATCGAGGTTGCAACATCTATACATGTGTCCATAATTAGCTGAATTCATGAAATGGAATAATAAGGAGCATCCCAATGATGGTAATGTAAGGCATCCTACCGATGGCCAAGCTTGGAAAAACTTTGACTCATTGTATCTTGATTTTGCACGAGATCCTCGAAATACCAGATTAACTCTTGCCATTAATGGATTTAATCCTTTTCGCATAATGAGTGTTTCCAATAGTATATGTCTTATAATTTTAGTAAACTATAACTTAGCACCATAGAGATGTCTGAAGTCAGAAAATTTGATATTATCTTTAATTATACCTAGCCAAACTTCTCTCGGAAAGGATATTGATTTTTTTTACGACCTTTGATTAAAAAGCTGATAGAGTTATGAGAGTTTGGGATAGAGACATATGATACTTCAACTAATGAATCATTTAAGATACATGCAACCTTGTTATGTACAATTAGTGACCTTCCAGGATATGTAATGTTATTTGGATGGAGTAACAAAGGAAAATTAGCATGCCCTAATTGTTATTACGAAACTTGCTCTCAATATTTAAAGCATAGTAGAAAGACTTGTTATCTCAATCATCAGATATTTTTGGATAGAAATCATCCTCAGAGTCCCAATAGGAGATTATTCAATGGTGATATAGAGTTAAGAGAACCACAATTTCTCTGTCAGGAGCTGATGTATTTAAACTTATTAATGGGTATCATAACGTGATTAGGAAGGCAAATAAATAAAAAACACCAAGTGAAAATCCTTGGAGGAAGAGGTCTATATTTTTTAAATTAACTTACTGGAAGCATAATGGGTGCCGACATAATCTTGATGTGATGCACATTGAGAAAAATATATGTGATAATATTCTAGGAATCTTGTTGGAGATTTTAGGGAAGTCAAAAGATCATCTTAATACAAGGTTTGATTTGAAAGAAATGGAGATTAGAAAAGATTTACAGCCTATCAAAGTAAATTACTCTCATGTGTCACTAGCCCAGACTTGCTTTTACATAAGCCCAGATAAGAAAGAAAATTTTTGTTTAGTTTTAAAGAATGTAAAACTATCACAAGGTTGTGCATAAAATATTATACGATGTGTTGATATTAGTAAGAAAAAAAATCAAGATACAAAAATCATAATGCTCACGTTATTATGCAACACTTACTCCATTTGTTGTCAGGAAAACACTACCAAAAAAAGTTGCAGTTTTTTTTAGTAGATTAGGTGCCTTTTTCAAAAAGGTATGCAATAAAGTAATAAGCCAGTGGATCTTAAGCATCTAGAGAAGGAAATTATAGAAGTACTATGTCAACTTTAAACAATCTTTCTACCTTATTTCTTTGACATCATGGTCCATTAGACTATTAATTTACCAAAGCAAATCAAATATATTGGACCAATGCATTGTCACTCTATGTACTTTATTGAGAGGTATTTGGGTAAGTTAAAAAGATTTGATCGTAATAAAAGCCAACCAAAAGGGTTTATTATTGAAGGATACTTAGCTAAAGAATGTGTAAATTTTTGTTGTATTTATATGCGCTATGAAGTGAGAAAAAAATATAATAGGCATATGGAACACAACAACAATACAAATCTTTTTAACGTAACTTCTTCATTTTTTTTCCAAAAGTTAGGCATCCTATTGGAGGGAAAGGGCGAAAAGAGGCAAAGTTGTAAGTTTAGCCTTAAATACATTACATCAAGCTCATCGATACATTTTATTTAATTCAAATGACAAAGATGTTAATAAGTATATTAGGTAAGCGATATATATATTATTTATCCATCTTAAGATCATTTTTTTATTCCCATCATATTAATTAACATATGTCATTCTTTTTAGGGAGCATTAAAAATTGAAAGAGAAAAGCACTAAAAGAAGTCGATGGGTAAGGGCATAAGATCATTCTAATGAGTTTCCTTAGTGGTTTTAAGATAAGGTGATATCTTGTAATGATAACCTAAATCATATTCATTGGTTGTCCAAAGGCCCTAACAATGTGACAAAGAAATATTCAGGTTATGTTATTAATGGATATAAGTTTATGACTAAAAAATGGGTGCAAAGTGTAAGTCAAAATAATAGAGTCTCTTTGACATCATTAACTCTGAGTTTTGCAAGTTCTATTATGGAGAAATAGAAGAAATTATTAAAGTGGATTACTGAGGGCAGTTCAATGTAGTGTTGTTTAAATTTTATTGGTATTAAGAGGAGAAAGACGATTATAGGTTTACTCGAGTAAACTTCAAAAAGTTATAGATCCTTTTGTATTGTGAAGCAAGTTCATTAAGTGTTTTATGTAGTTAATTGTTTTGAGGAAGGTTATCATTAAGTGGAGAAGAAGGTACCTAAGTATTTCTTTGATTTACCTTTGGATGATAATGAAAATGTTGAAGAAACTTATTAGGGAGAACCAAATAATTGTGTTTGTGATTTCTTTCGAAATAATAGTAACATAGACCCTAATTGGTCTAGAGAAGATTTACCTGTAGACATTGTGGGCATACCTTCAAGTATCTTAAATATAGAAATAGAAAATGATAATGATGAAGATGATTTAGACTTAGATGCCACTTATTGGGATTAGATGGATATTGATTAATAATCTTTAATAAAAAGACCTTATTTATTTTTCTTTCTCTATTAAAAAGATAATTTTTGTTACTATATGTTTAAATATACTTTCTAATCTAATTATTTATATATGGTTGTTAACAACAATATTCTTTATTGTTATAGGTCTTCACAATGAAAAAAAGGAAGAAGTAAACATGTGCAACCAAATTTATTGCACTAGGGTCTATAGCTAATTTTGTAAGAAAGCAGCAAAAGAAGACTAGTGCTTATGAACTAAAAGATTTATCTGATATGTCACATAGAGAGGAAGAGCATTTGGAAAATAGTAAAGGGCAATGCCAATTTATTAAGGAAAAGGTACATGTTTTCTCATTTGCTTTAGTAATATATATGTGATTATTCTACTGTTAAATCTAGTTTGTCTATACTTGCCATATACATGTGATTATTCTACTGTTAATTTTATTTTTCTTTACACTGATTTTCATTATGACAAATTTTAATAGAAAGGAAAGGACTAATCATGTAAGAAGAATAGCAGACATCAACCTTTATGTCCTTCAGGTAGTGCTACTGACTTTTTAAGGTGGAAAGAACAAAAGAAACTTATTGAGGAACAGCCACAAATGGAACAAATAAGTGGGGGGTGAAATACATGAAAATGTAGTAGAAGGCGAAACAGGAGAAGCGATTATTGAAGAAAATACTACTTTTCTAACGGGGAAAGAATTAATAACTAAAATGTTGGAACAACAATCTAAACAACATGAAGATGTAGTAGAAGGAAATGGAAATGATATAAACTTGGATATGGCAGAAATTGCTATTGCTCAATGCAAAGGTAATCATATATTTTACTATTTTAAAATTAATTTCTCTTCTATATACTAATTGATAATTATTTTAAATATAGAATTTGTGAAGAAGAAGGGGAGAGGTCCAACTTTGCTTAAGGATGTTCATGTAAGATCCATAGAACAATGCAAATAAAAATTTTTCAATGCTCTTAATCAGGCGATTGGTTCAGATGAGAAGATGTTGAATGAATTTACACTTTTCTTGGGTACTGTGGCTCGTAAACAAAATCTTACACCTCTAAACCATGTTAATTGGTGATAGATTCCCAAAGACCCTATTTGGGAATATTTTAATGTTCAAAATCATTATCTTAATGCTCCTTTCAATTTTGATTTATATCATTTAAATGAGTATTGATAAACATTTATTTCCTTCAGGTAGTGTTACTGACTTTTTAAGGTGGAAAAAGCAAAAGAAACTTATTGAGGAACAACCACAAATGGAACAAAAAGTGGGGGGTGAAATACATGAAAATGTAGTAGAAGGCAAAATAGGAGAAGCGATTGTTGAAGAAGATACTACTTTTCTAAGGTGGAAAGAATTAATAACTAAAATGATGGAATGACAATCTAAACAACATAAAGATGTAGTAGAAGGAAATGGAAATGATATAAACTTGGATATGGCAGAAATTGCTATTGCTCAATGCAAAAGTAATCATATATTTTTCTATTTTAAAATTAATTTCTCTTCTATATACTAACATTGATAATTATTTTAAATATAGCATTTGTGAAGAAGAAGGGGAGAGGTCCAACTTTGCTTAAGGATGTTCATGCAAGATCCATGGAACAATGCAAATCAATTTTTTTTCAATGCTCTTAATCAGGTGATTGGTCTAGATGAGAAGATGTTGAATGAATTTACACTTTTCTTGGGTATTGTGGCTCGTAAACAAAATCTTTCACCTTTAAACCATGTTAATTGGCGACAGATTCCCAAAGACCCTATTTGGGAATATTTTAATGTCCAAAATCATTATCTTAATGCTCCTTTCAATTTTGATTTATAACATTTAAATGAGTATCGATAAAATTGCAGCAGAGATATATTCTACCATTAGAAGGTAAAGAATGGACTTTAAAAACAGTTGGACATGCATGGAGAATTTACAAGTGTAGAGTGAATAAAAAGCATTTCAAATAGTAGATGATAGCTACAGAAAGAATGGCCAATCGTCCTAGCTATATAAGCAAAGAAGTCTTTGAGGATCACATTTCTAATTGGAACAACCCCACATGTGAAGGTATGATAATTATTATTAATTTTAACAAATTAGTTTCATGATATCTAACTAATATAATTATTTAATGTGTAGCAAATTGTTGAAGCAAATACGCAAAATAGAAAATAACAAACTGAACTGCACACAACTAGTCTTAAGAGCTTTGCAAGTATTTATGCTAAGTTGGTAAGTTCTCCAATAAATTATCATCTATTAAGAATTTGCTTTAATTTTCTAAATTATTTCTAAATTGTAATTAACAATTGTTTACGTGGATAGCAAAATGAAAGAGAAGATAAAACTTCACTCTCTAATGCTGAAAAGTAAATTGCAACTTGTAAAAGAAAGCCTGGAAAAGTTTACAAGCAATATACTAAAGCTATAAATGTTGGTTTTATAATAATTTTCTATATTGTTTCTACTTTTGTTGAGATGCCCAAATTTATTGCTTATTTAATATGTTTCTAATTCTATTTTATTTGTTTTTTATGATGTTGATTTGTTCTTCTTGTCAAAATGAGTTATTTTTAATATAACTGGAATTATACTAGGTTTTTTGTAATTATATATGGTGCTTGCATTCATTACTATGATTGCAAATTTTCTTTTGTAGGCTCACATTGAAGAAGTACAAAAGGAAAATGATAGTGAAAAGCTTGATAAAGTTGTGCCTGATTTAGGGGTGAGGCCTGGCTATAATAAACTTTTTGGAAGGGGTATGAAACCATCTACCTGAAAGAAAAAAATATGGTGAGTGAAGCTTTGTACTAAATTGCTAATAAGCATTTGTAGTCCATCAAGAATGCATTAAAAGAAGGGGTGAACCAAAAAGTAGAAGTTGAAAAGGAGAGAAAGAGATAGGAATTATAACAAGAGAAAGTTGAATGCTTGGAAAGAAAAGGCAACTAGAACAAGATAAAGCTGATAAAGAAGAAATGATGAAACAAATGTTGTCCCTCATTTAATATCAGCTTCGACAACTAACATCACTGACATAGACATGCTTTATAAATTGATTACACATAGTCAATCAAAAAAGGAATCTTTTATTCCTCTAAACCATACATATCAACATAAAGAATATCAATTAACAAATTTCCTTAATTCAGTGTTTTTATACATCATCTTATTTTTTTGTTGAGATTAGCTGCTTATATTTATGCTTTTTGAAATTGTTCATAAAAAGAACTGAATCATTATGTTGTTAGTTTTTAGACTATATTATCTGTCTTGATTAAATTGACGTTACAATAAAGTAGTTAGTATTTCATTTTTTAGATATATCAACCTATTTATGAGCAAAGTACGTCTTTCTCAATCCTACTTTCTGAACCAGTTAGTACTCCTCAAGAACTAAGTTCAATATGATGTGGTCTGTAAAGTAAGGAATGGGGGATAGAACCTCCTTTTGGTTTGATAATTTGACAGGACGTGGTTCTATTTTTCAGCTCCATAACTCTAATCCAAGCCTTCTGTTATTTCCTTCTACCACTAAGATGAGTTTTTTCATCAGGGGAAACTCTTGGGATTTTCCATAATATCTTCAATACCTATAGCCCCATTATCCCCCTTCAAAATGCTCTTATTTATTCTTCTGAAAAAATCAACTTATAAACTAGTTAAAGAGCAAACGCATAGTTGAGCTTCTTCGGGTGAGATTGCCTCGGGTAGCCTGGAGCAGCATTGTTTGGAACAGAAACCTCCCTCTAAAGGTCTCCTTCCTCGTCTGGCTGACCATCAAGAATAAGCTCAGTACAACAGATCGTCTTTCATACATTGATACTAATAGATCCTTTCCTCTATGTTTAACGCATGCAGAATGACGAGACCACCTTTTCTTCTTGTGTCCTACTGCTATGTTGGTTTGGGAGCAGGTCAAGTCCTATTGTGGATGGAATCTTTCATATTATTCACTAAATAGTATCATCCATTGGTTGACAACTCATCCATCTATCCCAAGAGCTGAAAGAGGGACCTTAACCATTGCCATAGATATGACAGTTCAGGCCATATGGAAGGAAAGAAACACAAGACGGTTTTAGGCTATAAGCAAAACATGGGAATTGATAACTGAGGAAGTAATAATAGGAGTCAAAGAGTTGGTTTTATTGCAGCACCATTTCTTGCCTAGTTAAGAACAATCAGCTGAACGTCTATATGGGATCCTTTATCTCTGTATCTGATGTGGTAGTTATAGTTGATCATGTTGTGTTTTAAGGGTACTTCCTTGGACATCTTAGTCTCTATAACCTTTTTTTTCATTAATTCAAAATTTCTATTTAAAAAAACTTAATTGTGAGCATACTAGTTTTACAATTCTAATATACTTCTTATTTCTTTCTTTCTTGTTTTTGTAGGATGGTGATGATTAGGAGTAGACAAGGAGGTACTTGGTGAAGGATTTTAGATCGTCTATACATATTGATTTGGTTTAGTATGTAGATTAATTCACTTATATTCCATATGAATGGTGGACGATATTGTAGATGGATATTTTAGCTAGTGATTTTTTTGCTTTCATATTTTGAATATGTTAAAAGATTGAATTTTATAAGTCCTTATGGACTATATATTATATATAAATGTCATTTTTAATCGTTAATTTACCGTTGATAGTACGTATGTAGTTAAAACTTACATTAATATCTATATATTTCTTTTAATGTTAATATAGATGTTGTTTACATAATAACAAGAGCTTGATTTTATGGTAAATAATATTGGTAATGAAAGAATAAATTGTTGCTTTTATTGTTACAAATTGTTGCAAAAAATTCACTTTGTTACCTTATAAAGACTTTAAAGTGTTGCAATATCTATTTAATATTGTTGCTATAGTTTTAAGCTAATGTGTTGCTTTAGTCAAAACTTAAAGTAACATTTTTTTATTTTGTTGTCTAATCAAAAAATTTTATTACCTTATACTTGTTATAGCGTCACTTCTTGTAACGATATGAATTCTGTTGTCTTAAACCAAGGGTAACAATAATTATACTTATAGTAACACTTTTTTTTTGTTGCCTAAAACACTTACTGCAATAGTGAGAATTACTAGAAATTCATTAAAGTAATTGTTTCCCTAAAAACCAAGTTAATTTAAGGCTAAAAAAGGTGGTTGGTTGTTCTTGAATGCTAGATGCTTTTCACTTATATTTGACTTGATATCATCTATACCAATCGAACTCCTAACTTTGGCGACTAGGTATATCTGTTTTTATAAAGACAATGGTAATAGAAATAAAGGATATGTTTACTAGTAAACATTTGCAATTGCAATTTTGGAAAACATTTGATGACGTATATATTCATCTATTATATATTTCATGTTGGTGTATATTGGATAAGGCTTAAGGAATGGTGTTTACTTGTGCAGTTCACATTGTGAGAACTTAAAATACACACTTCTATTGTAGTATTTAACACCAAGGTTTTAAAAACTGGACGAGAATGACAGTCCGACAGGAAAAAGTTTAAACCAGCGTATGGTCTGGTTCGGTTTCACCTAATAACCTTTATGTATAAAACTAACCGGTTTGTCAACAAATTGGTCAGTTTTTTGTCAAACCGGTCCAACCAGTTAAAGAACTATAGGTCAATCTCCAAATCTTTCATTAGAGAAGCAGGGGATGAAATCTAGGTTTCGATTTTGAGTTAAACAAACTTAGAGAGAAAGCTAAAAATGCGAAGTTTGAGTACAATAGCTGCCATCATTGAAGATTCTCTTGGAAACTGACGATCTTTTAGACATTAAAGCTTCTCTTGGAAAGTATAAAGAGCTATTCCATCCAGATAAGATGAGTGTACTTCACAGGTGTGTTACCAAATTGTTTCTTGTGTGCTTTTCATTGCAGACTTCTTTACTCTCTCGATCTAAATAAACTAAGAATTTCTCAAATTTACCGATATCTTGAACAAAAGGAAGGGTGCTTGTCTTCTGTTGTCTAATAATCAATGGACCATTTTGTTCTTGATAGATTGCTCTAATAATCCATCCGTCTCGACGTTGAATAAACTTCTTAAAATCCATTAACCCGATTTTGATTCTTTCTTAAACTCAGAACAAAACAACAAATATGACCTAAAAGCTTTGTCGACAGCTTGATCATTCACTTCAGAGCATATAAAACCTACCCACTCGTAACACAACCACCTTTAACAAAAATTTTAATAACATAATCGAAGAAAACAAAAATCATCATGCCAAATAAGAATTGTGGTTCAAGAAAAATTACATAGAAAAAGGAAAGAAGAGAGAGAAAGAGAGAGAGATAGAGAAGGAGAAGAGAAACAGGGAGACAACGAGTGTGGATCATTTTAGTGTGGATGTGAGATTGTTGAATCTTAGCACTCGCCCCACCAAATCCAGGGTTCTGTAGAGGACCCATCAAAGGACTAAATAGGGGTTTTTGTTTCTCTAAATCTTTTTGAGAAAATTTGGAGGAAAAATAGCATCTTTAGGAACAACTGGGAATCCCAAATAAGGAACATAATCATAGCTACAAAATAAAAAATGGTGAAAAAAGAAAAGGTTAGAAAAAAATGAGTTGCTAAGCATGACAAATATAGGAGTTCACTAGTTAGCCTCCACTAAAAGGCCGCTTCCACTTGCCATATAGATGAGAGAAGCATCAAATTGAAATGGACTGATTTTCCTATTTTTTTTTCCTTGTAATGGGTGACGATTCTTACAAATCAAACCAAGTAACTTTTAGTTTCTAAGACATGAGAGAGAGAAGATGAAGAAAAAGGACAAGCACTTATGAAATATTAATAGTTGCTTGTCTTTACATGCCTTTTTGTTTGACTGCTTATACACTTTGAAGTTCAAGTTTAGTTTGGGTATTAGTTTAGAAAAATTATATCGTTGATATTCATGCTCATTTCTTGTTATGTACTAACTAAATTATGGAAATTTATTCTTATTTATAATTTTATATTAAAAATTATTTGAAAACAAAAAATTATTTTGTAAAAAAGTATTACTTAAGTTAAGATTAATTATAAATTACAAACTTTTTATTAAGAAAGTTTTATAATGAATAAAGTATCATAAAAAGTTCTAAGAACTAAATTTATTGTTTTATTGAATTATAATTTTTATTTTAATAAAATATTTTATTTTTACTTACGCTTGTAATTTTTAATTTTTATTTATTATATACTGGTTTTATAACAGTTAATATCCGTGAAACCTTTAAACTTTAAACCTTTCCTTTGCTAGTTCTATGTCCAGTCTAGTTTTTAAAACATTGGTTAGCACAGACACCTGTGTAGTGGTACTCGACGATGTTTGTTGAGTTATAAGAGGAAGAGAAGACGATTTTGAATAAAAATTTAAGGTCTTACTTTATTTTTATTTTAATAAGTTTATTAATGTTTAATTTGTTATCGCGTGAATAATTCGTAATAAATTAATTTTTTAATAAATTAAAATTTTGAATATTTTATTACTATTTTTACAACTCTAATTGTTACTATAAAATCAGATGAAGTTAAGGAATTTAGATATTATTTATTTTTGTAATTTAAACCTTTTAAATTTATTAGTAATTTTTAAAATTATCAAATAGGGATAACAATTTTTGATCCATGGGTCTAAATTTAGTTATTTTCAATGGGCCGACCCATAGGCTAAACCTAGACCCATACTTACTCGAGATTCAATTATTCTAAGTAAAAACACATTATTTTATTTAAAAGAGTTGAGTCTCGGGTAAGCCTGCGCTTAGGCAGCTTAAATCTAGATTTAATTAAAAAAAAGTTCTATATTTTTAATTTTAGGAATTATTTTTAAAAATTAAGGAGGGTTGACCATTGCCATCCTTACTATGAAATACTTCTTTATACTTAATTATTTATTCTTAAAAATTTTAACATTAATCATTATCATTATGTATTTTTATTAATTGAAAAATCACCCATTTAACAAATATCAAATAAGTATTGACATTAAACAAAAACATCACATGTACAACTTGTTTTATATAAATTAAAAATTTGCAATTTTCTTCTAATGCAAAATCAAGTTAAAAATTGTGCTTAATAATGTTCATTTTTATATGGCGCTTGCTAGCTAATTAAGTTAAATATGATGCGGTTTCATGTTCTCCTTTAAAAATATTCAATGACAATTGATATTAAAGATTATCTAAAATCAACAGTTAAATATACTAGTATTTTATAAATTTTGAAATTTACAAGGTAAAATAAGAAATTATAAGGGAATTTGGTATATCAACCCTAATCAAACTTAAATATATTCATAAGGTTGGTTTTCCGATATTGAATATGCATGGACCCATTTGGGATTATGATCTATCGAGCTAATGATTAGAATTCCTGTTATTATACGATTCACTTAAACGGCAATCCTTTCCTCCCATAGTCCCATTATTCTAGTTTGGGATTGGGCCGAAAAAGCTATATATGCCTTACTTCCTCTATAACGGCTAGTCTCATTCAACTCCATTTACTAAACGTACTTTAGTACGATTTCAAGGAGTGGGACACGTCCATTTCTCGCCCCTCCCAATTTGTCATTCTAGTTCTATGTGGGCCAGATTGCAGTAAATGATGAGGCTAATGAGACCAATATTACGAAAATTGTAGTGCAATCGGATTTATGTTTGTTACAGGATGATAAAGTATTATTTAGGATAATTTTTAAAATTATAAAATAATTTTTAAATTTTTTAAAAATTACAAAATAATCCATAAATATATTATTTTATACAATTTTTCACTTAAATTCAATCATATCTTAAGAAATTATAATAATTTATTAATATTATTTCCATATATTTTAATAATTAAAATATTTTAATTTCAAATATTATCTTTATGTATTTCAAAAGTTATTATAGTATTTTTCACATTTATATATTTAAAAGTATATATGTTATCAATATAAAACATATAAATTTTAAAAATATAAATATGATTGTATTAAATTAATATATTTATTTATGCAATATATAGCCATTTGAATTAGTCTAATGATATAAAAACATCATTTAATACATTCTTATTTGTATTTTTATTATTTATAAATACATTATAAACAATCTTATAATCTTTTTTTAATAAGTAATTATTATTTTATATAAGAGAAATTTTAAGTCTTTCAATTTAGTCTTAAAATTTTTCTAAATTTGTAATTCTAACGGATATTCTGCTTACTGGCCAATACCGACCGATACCAAAATTTAATACAAAAATTTCTTGTTCGGTACTAGATTTATTAAAGGATAATTCTATTAGTCATTAGACCTTAAAAAAATATGTACTCAAAATTTTACTTTTCTTATGTGCTAACCCTATCAATCAAAATTTGTAAAAGAATTGTTTGATGAGTAATGAGAGTCTATGAGAACCATTCGTAAATATCCCCAACATATTCTATATTGAAGTGAAAATCGTCCCTTACCATTTCTTTTCCCTTTTTTCTATCACCATTTCTTTTCTCTTTTTTCTATCAATTAGAATACATCCCATAACACAAACTAGAGTAAGTAAAACAGAAATAAGTTTCGGACGCGGTGAATTAGGATTTCTGTAGGCTTTGGGAGACTTATGCTTGAAGTTTTGGTTCTAGCCATGGACTTGGTATCCTAATCAACCCTCTGCGTTATGAGAATGTACGCAAGCCTCCTTTTGATCAAATGCCGTGTCACTCCGTCAAATTCGTCTTAGTCTTGACCTAATTCTATGAGATTAGTCAAGAACTTATTCTAGGCTCTGCCATGGACTAATCCATCAGGCAACTACCAAGGCTCCTTCATTTCGCCGTTACGCAGCTAAATTTATGGAATAATCGAAACAGGCGAAATAATGTAAATGAAAAATCTTTTGCTGAGTATTATTGAATAAATGATGTGCGTACGTATTACAGTCGAGGCTTGTTTATCGAGAAGTTTCACATGTTGAAGTTAAAAAAAACAGAAGAAGAAGATTAACATGTATACAGTAAGATAAGATAAAATAAGATAAAAGAATAAGTAACACTCACGTATCGGAATAAATTTGGTTGTTTTATATGGTTAAAATATAAAAAACTCATTAACATTAAATAAAAATTTTAGCCAACGAATCTAACTTATAAGATAAGATTAAAAACTAAAGACATTTAAATTTTTTTTAACAATTTTATAATTTTAAATTAACTCCCAACATGACAATGCTCGATGATTTTCAGTCTGGTTACAGTTGACTAGCATTTTTGAAATTTAGAAATGATCTACGAGTCCTTTAGGCACAGGCTTGATAGCTACAGCAAAGTCTTTTGTCTCATGCGCCCTAAAAGAAAAGGAAGGTTCAGCCGAGTATCCAACCAATTAAAGAACTCGAGAACTCGCAGGCTAGTCAACTATATGGTCTTCGGGGGAGGTCTACAACGATAATGTCCGTTGTCGACTTCTAACAGGTGCAGGTGCGGTGGTCGCATGCGCTTCATCATATGGCAGTTGCTTCCTTTATGCCTTCATCGTCAGATATAAAGAGATCAGCTCAAGGAATAGCTTCACGTGCCTCTCATGTGCGTCACTTAAAAAACTTTTATGTACTCTGCGTGTTGTTTTATTCTTCTTATTGCTATTCCTATAACCAAAGACTCTCATATCTTCAGGTTTTTATGTTGTTAGCATTTAATCAAAGACAAAACACAACACCACACACATATATCTCATGAACCCTAAATCTCCAAATTTCAGTCATACTCTATGGGATCAAGTATGTGATCTGCCTTAGAAATTGGTGGAGAAACGTGAATTACTTCACATTTATTCCCTCCATCTCTACAAATTTTTTGACGCTGATCACAGATTTGTGAGAGATTTATGAGAGCAAACCTTAGGAGACTCATCGTGCGTGAGATCGAAAGATCTGTTCTTCGATGGTTGTTGTCTTCAAGGGACTTCACTGATCTGTAGATAATCTCTACAGAACATGAACTTCCTTGTTATGACAATCTTCGTATCGAAGCCTGATGGGTTCAGATCAACTGCGATTTTCTCCAGAGTGAAGAGGCCTTGTGAGATTCTGTCTCTGGCGAAGTGGAGTCGCACATCGATGTGCTTGGATCTTTCGTGCAAGAAAGGATCTTTGCTCAGGTAGAGTGCACTTTGACTATCTGTGTATATTATTGAAGTAGCTAAGTTAACTTGAATTTCTTTTAAAATACCTATCATCCATGTTAGCTCTTTTACTCCTTCTGTGATTGAGTAGTATTCTGCCTCTATAGTTGATAGTGACACTATTGATTATTGTTGAGCTTTCGAACTGATTGCGTTTCAGGTTAATGTGAAAAAAATGTTGATACTGATTTTTTAATGTCTTTGTCTGCTATATAATCTGCATCTACAAAGCCAATACATTATTGTATTTAGCTAATTTAGCTTTAAAGAAACACAAATCACAGTTTAGGGTTTCGGCTAGGTATCTGAGAGCATTCTTCCGTCCTTGCCAATGCTCAAGTCCTGGGTTAGACATGAACTTGCTTAAAATGCTGATTTAATAGTCTACATCTGGTCTTGTATATAGCATCATATACATAATACTACCAACTCCAACATTATAGGGGTAATTCACTATAGCTTTCTTCTCTTCCTCAATTTGGGGACTCTTACTGGTCACCATCTGCAGATGTGAGCTTATAGGAATAGAACTTGGTTTTGCTTGTTCCATGTTGAACTGAGCAAGAACCTTTTTGATGTAGTTCTTCTGACTCAACCATAACTTCCCTTCCCTCCTATTCCTTATAATTTGCATCCCTAGGAGTTTTTGTGCTTCTCCCATATCCTTCATCTTAAAATGCTTGCATAGAGCATTCTTTACTTCTACTATCTTGCTTAGGTCCCTTATAGTGATGACTAAATCACCTACATAAACTAGCATATAAACAACCTTTGTTTCTCCTAGATCCTTGCAGTAAAGGCAGTAGTCATAGGCACTCCTAGTGAACTTCATACCAGTTGCTACCTTATGGAACTTCTTGTTCCACTATCTAGGTGCTTGTTTCGGCCCATACAAGGATTTCTGAAGCAAGCAGACATGATCAGGCTTGTATTTATCTACAAAACCAAGTGGTTGTTTCATGTAGATAGTTTCTTCAAGTTTTTCATATAGGAAGGCTGTTTTGACATCCATTTGATGGATTTCCCAGTCATAAATTGTAGCTAGTACTAGGATAAGTCTAATAGTTTTAAACTTGACTATTGGTGAGAAAATGTCCTTATAGTCAACTCCCTCCTTCTGCCTATATCCCTTAGCTATAAGCTTAGCCTTGTATGTCTTAGATTCTGCCTCTGTGACTCCCTCTTTAAGTTTGAACAACCATCTGTTTTCAATCAACTTTGCTTTAGATGGTTTAGGCATTAGAACCAAAGTCATATTGTTTATTAAAGAAGAGTATTCATTCTTGCTAGCCAATTTCCACTCTTCAGCATCATTTCTGCTCATTGCTTCTTTATAGGTTTTAGGTGTCTTGCAATTAATAGACTCTGCAACAAGACAAGCATATTCAACTAGGTTAGAGTCATAATGCCCCTTGTTAGGTATCCTTTGTCTTGGTTGCCTATCTCTGGTGAGCTGATAGTCAAGTAGAGAATTGTTTGTGTTAACTGGTTGTGTAGTTCCCTCCTCATTTTCACCTTTTATTTCCTCAGCTCCTTGTTCATGGTGGGTAGGGACTTATTCAGGCTCCTCATCATAATGTTGTATGCCATTTTCTTCTGTTTCGGCTGCTGGTGGCATATAGAAGGGAACTGAAGTGCCTGGCGATCCCAATTGCTCTTGAATTTCTTTCTGTAAGTCATTTTCTGTATGATTTCTGCACAGTAAAGGAAATTCATGTTCCTTGAATATTACATCTCTACTAATAAGGGTTTTAAAAGCTCCTTATTGAAGTAGTAGGATTTTATATCCTTTAACTCCATCTAGATAGCCTAGGAAGACTCCTTTAACTGCTCTAGGTTCCATTTTTCCTTCCTTTTGATATGCATAAACTATACAGCCGAAGGTCCTTAAATGAGCCAGGCTAGGCTTCTTCCCATTCTAGATTTCTTGAGGTGTTTTTTAGTCATTTGCTAAAGTAGGTAGTCTATTTACTAAATAGGCAGCAGTCTTAATAGCTTCACTCCATAGTGATCATGAGGATCCTGAGGATAAGAGCATGCATCTAGTCTTTCCTAGGAGTGTCTGGTTGAGCCTCTCAGTTACACCATTATGCTAAGGTGTTGCTCTAACAGTCTTATGCCTTTGAATGCCTTTCTTGCTGCAGTAATATTCAAATTCTTTATTGCAGTATTCAAGGCCATTGCAAGTCCTTAGGCATTTTAACTTTTTTCCCGTTTGATTTTTCATGAGTGTATGCCACTTGATGAAGATTTCCAGTGCTTCATCTTTGTTTTTCATAGGATAGACCCAGCATTTCCTAGACTTGTTGTCTATTATGGACATGAAATATTTATTTCCTCCTATAGGCACTTGTGCTGGACCCCAGAAATCACTATGGGCATACTCTATAATTTCTTTGGCTCTTTTAGTTTCTTTCTGAAAACTAGTTCTATGATGCTTTCCTAGGACACATGATTCACAAAATTTCATCTTCCTTAGGTCTTTTATGTGAATCATCCCTTGTTTAGAAAGATGCATCAAATTCTTGTTCCCTACATGTCCTAGTCTAGAGAGCCATATTTAGTTGAATCTGGCTCTCCATCTCCTGTGGTTAGATTCACTTCAGTAGTGCCTATCACATAGTAGAGCCCTCCTCTTTGATCTCCCTTTATGATCACTCTTCCATCCTTTAGGATTTCTCTAAGTCCATCCATAGATCTTATCTGAAAGTCTTGTCTATCAAACATGCTTTCTAATCATATTTCTTCTCATTTCAGGCACAAATCTGACATTGGTTAAGGTTCTTCTCTTCCCATCAAACATGTTGATAGAGACATCCACAATACCTTCCAGCTTTTGTTGTTCAAAATCTGTCATCTTTATTTTGGAAGCGACTGGTTCAAATGTGGTGAACCAGTCTCTGTGAGGAGTAACATGAATGGTACATCCAGAGTCGAAGAACCACTCTCTACTGAGATCTTTACTTTGTTCAGTAACAGCTAGTAGTTCATCACCACTAGAGTATTTAGGTTTCTCCATATTCCCAGCTCCATTTTGTGCAGCCTTATCTCTTTTCTTCTTTCTACAATCTCCAACAAAGTGCCCCTATTTGTCACAATAAAAGCACTTCTTGGCTTCATCCTTTTTCTTCTTTTCTTCACCTTCTTTAGAGTGCTTATCCCTGCCTTTCTGTTTCTGTCAATTTCTTTTCTTGATATTCTTTTTTTGTGGCTTCTTATCTTGTTTATTTTTTATGAACATCACTTCTGGTTCCTTCTTGAATGGGTATTGTCCACGATTTCTTCCATTAGTGAATCTAGCACCCTCTTAATGGTGAGAGAATCTCCACTAGCATGCTTGATCACCTTCTTGAAATCATTGAACTCAAGTGGTAAAGTTTTTAGAATAACCACAACATGATGGTCTTTAGAAATCCTTTCACCTGTATCTTCTAAATCTTGTACCAACTTAAAGAAATACTCCAAATTATCATCAAGAGTTATAGTAGTGTTCATTTTATAATTGGTAAGATTATGTAAAAGAGTCATCTTGTTAGGAAGACATCTTTTAGAATATAGTTCATCAAGTTTTAGCCATAATTTCTGTGCAGTATTACAATTCTGCACTTTCCTTATCACAACTAGTGATAAGTGAAGCAGTAACTTGCAATGTGCAAGTCTTTGCATCTTGAATCTTTTAACAGGAACTATTTCTACATCACACTGTTCTTCAATTACACCATAACAATCATAAGACTCAAGTAATGCTTGCATATTGAGTTTCCAAATAGTAAAGTCTTCTTTACCAGTGAAGACATCCATTTCTTTTCCCACCACTTTATTATGTAGTTTAAAGAAAGGAAAAGGAAAAAAAAGTTATAGATTTCTTGACGAACCTTGATTGCTTGAATAGCTAAGAATTGCCTAGAATGTTGAGGATAGGCTCTGATATCAATTCTTTTGGGAATGACCTTCAGTTGTGTTATCTTGTTTTTGTAAGATACCAATGAAAGAAGAATTTGTGTTTGTAGGTTTGTGAAGTTTGCAAGAAAGAAAAAGCTCACACAGTAATTTAGTTGGTTCTATAGCTTAATTGCTATCTACATCCAAGGGTCTCACGTTGGTGGTTCCACTAATATCAATAATGAAGATACAAGTTACAAAATATAGAGTGTTTTTGAAAAAACACTGGCAAGAATTCCCTATGAACTCATAAGTACTCTTTGTAAGTACTCTAGCAACTCTCTAACTTATAGTCTTCTATACATAAACCTCTTTCAGATTGTTTTGAGTAACAATGAAAAATGTTGTGCATGTTTACTGAGATTGTTTCTGTCTTATATAGGCTTCATATGGCAGTTGCTTCCTTTATGCCTTCATCGTCAGATATAAAGAGATCAGCTCAAGGAATAGCTTTATGTGCCTCTTATGCGTGTCACTTAAAAAACTTTATGTACTCTGCATTTTACTTTGTTCTTTTTTAGTTCCTCTGCTCTACGTTTTGCATTATTCTTCTTATTGCTATTGCTGTAACCAAACACTCTCATATCTTTGGGTTTTATGTTGTTAGCTTTTAATCAAAGACAAAACACAACACCACACACATATATCTCACGAACCCTAAATCCCCAAATTTTAGATTCAAACTCTATGAGATCAAGTCTGTGATCTGTGATAGAAATTGGTGGAGAAACATGAATTACTTCCTAAGAACAATACAAAAGATGGTCGAATATCACCGGTTAGATGAGACATTGCTAGAAATGCTGAGGCCAATTCACCAAAATACCATTCATCATGAGTAAGAAGAATAAATTGACAACTAACTCTTTTTCATTACCTCTTGAAAGACCCTTCAGTTATATTGTATATATGCCTCTGGTTTAATAAATACAAGTTTACTACTTCTGTATTTTTAACATGATTGGTGGAACTGACCACCAGGAGTTTGTTTTAAGTTACAACCTACGCCTACCCCAAGAGTTGACATGCAGAGAAACTTAGGGCTAATCATGGACAGTGATAGATTATCTTTTATATCTATAATGCCATATTTTATTCAAAACTTTGTGTCTGTCACAAAATAAATATCTAATTGAGAATTCAAAACTAGGTCACTAAGTGGCTGCCAACCAAAAAAAAAGGGCTAAACTCAAGTACACAAAGCTCCCTACTTTGTGAGAGTCTTAAATTTTAAACCAATTTAAAATTTTGGATTAAGACTTCGTCGGATTAGTTTTAGGTAGCCAATCATATAGTCACTTCATTGTCAAAAAGGAGTATAAGAATACACATTATAGTTATCAAATTTTTGGTGAATTAGTCGATGAGAAAATTGATAGAAAGAATGGGGAATAATAAATAAAAAATATAATTTTTTAATGAAGTTTGATTAATTAGATGTGCTTATGTTTTGCGGAGTTAAAAGTAGCTAATTCATTATTAAATAATTATAATGATAGTTGTGTTAATTAGGTACACAAAATATATTTGTATATGAAAACAAGAAATAGTAAATTTTTATTTAAATAACTTTTTCATATTTAACTTAATTTAATCATGATTTTAGTAAGTCTTAGAGTCCTTTTATCATTCAAAATTCACCAAAAATTGTGTTTAGATAAGGTTAATTTACTGATACGGTCATGTCCTAGCTTGTGGATCTCACAATTTATTTTAATAATATGACATAACTTGTAGTATGACACAAGTGCTTTTGATCGTGAATTCTCTTGTTTTTTTTCATATTACTATACCAATTGAGACATTATTGTGTTCCTAGCATGTGAATCTTATTGAATTCTTTGTGAACAAGACATATAGTGCATGATACAACCATGTCCATTTGTCCTCTTACGAAAATACATTTATCACACTAACACACTTATGTCTTTAGCTTGTGCCTTCTACTATGATTTTCAAAATAGGATATGCCCTAGGTTACACCTATGTTCCATAATATTTACCCAGAGACTTCTAAGAAACACATGTTTGATCTCAAAGCTGTAAAATTGTATACTTATGTATATCAGCCATACATAACAATCTCAACTTTGGTGAATATATTCTTTATAGGTTAGGTAGTAACCATGTTTAACACATTGAGATA
>JANZXR010000006.1:33762793-33779445 GCA_027575705.1 Erythroxylum echinodendron
AGTTTTCATGATTCAACCCGTTATATGAAAACGGAATGTTACATATGTGCTTCTGGAACTTCCCATACCCCCATCTCAATGACACTCTTAGCAAGATGTTATTGTTTTTTTTTTTTGCATTAATTAGTTACAAGTACATATACCAAAATATACTTCACACTAAGAAGATGGGTGCCAAACTGGAATTTTAGTAGTGAAACAAGGACATTAGATCTTTCTTGTTCTTCTTTTCAAAGTTTTCTTCTCTTCTCACTGTGCTTAATTTCATTATAAACAAATACAAACCGAGTTGGAATCGTATCAATTACAAAATTTTGTTTTATATTTTAGATAAAAATTTTAACAGAAGACTCTAAAATTTGGCGTTTTATTCTCACAACATTACTATTTCAAATTCTCACACGTTTATATGCATCTCACAAAATTTTATACACCAAAATCATTATAATTAATGCATAATGTTTTTCTATATTGAACTTACAATTATGATACCTGATTGTGATTAAAAAAAAAGTTGATATCTTACCCTAATCATAGTACACTGGACAGGAAAACAATTATACAAATAACATGAAGATTGTTGTTTGATGTCATAATTACGTACTTGTTTAGTATAAACTCAAAAACGATAATTAACAAGTAGATGATAATGACAAAATATACTAAAAAATCTTTATAAAATTGTATTGCAGATTAAAGGTAAACATTCTGAAATTCAAACTTCAAGAATAATGATTAACGTGGCATATAGCATCCTTTGTTTATTAATTGATATATTTTTCCTTGGATAGGTGACGAAGTGGAGATAAGTGCTTATGTATCTCAGATTTCAAACACCGTTGTATGTTTGGATCTACGGTGAACAATCGGAGGTTCGAGAAAAGTGTAGTGTCACCGTAGAAATTAATAAGCAAAAAGAAGGTTGTGATAGAAAACTGCTTCTGCGGTAGAAATTTTACTTTTCAATAATAACCTTCACTAAAAATATTATTTTTCATTATACTCTTAATTAATATGACTAATAATATATTTTTATGAAATATTTTATTTACTAAATTTATTTTATTTATATTTTATTTTAATTTAATATTTTATTATTTATAATTTTAAATTTATATGACTAATAATATATTTTTGATTATTTATATAACAATTAATAGTTTGTTAAATCAATGGACTTTTTAGTCATTTAATCCCTTTTCAGCAATCGTAACTACACTTGTTAAACACCTATTTTTACGTTTCAGCAATTACCAAAACAGCAATCTCAAACAATAAGTACTTAACATTTCAGCAGGTTGATTTCAACAGGTTATCAACCACCACCGTTTTTCAAACTAAGCCATTATTTTATCTATCGTATACTATAAATAACAAAAGTTGTATCGTATTTCTTTATTATTATCTAATTTTAGGTAATGACCACGACAAAGGGTTTTCCATGTTTAATTTAGGGATTATAGGTAATCCATAATACAAATCCAAATGTACAATTTTCATAAATTATAACAATCGTCCAAACCGAAGAAGCGATATTGCGAGCACGACGCGTTTAAAACCTTGATGATGTCATTTTTTACTCTCTTTTTAAACCACTTCTAGCTACTAGGTACAACTCTAGCATCAAAGGTGCCGCAGAACGGCAATGGGGCCGGAAGGTGGAGTTGGAAGATAATACGGCGATTTGAAGAACTAAACAAATAGAACGAAGCTAATGGCATTCCTTGTTTGTTGTGGTCTTCACAAGCCATATATCAACAGCTTAATTCCTAATACCACAGATACCCTGATTCTGATTTATTACAAATCCAAACTTTCTAATAAAGATGGAGTTGGAAGATGAACCTGACCCACATGGAAGAACTGCTGCATCAGGTTGGTCGACTTCCATAACTTTTTGGATAATTGGTCGAAATAGACCACGAAAAGTCACATCATCAAGTCCATCATTCATAGGGAATATTCAAAGCATAGTTCTTCCCTTGACCAGCCCCTGTGTCTCTAATGTGACCTGACCCTGGAAAGAAATCCCCATACTTGTGAAAAGACACGATCATAACCCGGTCTGTTGTGCAAAATGCCTCCTCAACTCCATCTCCATGGTCAAAATCAACGTCTTCATACAATAGTCGCTGCCCAACAAATTAGATTAGAATTATGTTGATAGCAGGCACAGAAACGTTGAAAGAAAAGAAGAGGAGGAGGAGGAGAGCACATTCTTACCCTGTGATCCATGAGCAACTACAAAATGCCCAACAGAATATGATTAACATAACAAAAGCAAGAAGCCTCACCCTTCTTAGCACGGTGCAACCCCCCAGACCAGCTCAACGCAGTATCAGCATAACCCAAATTGAACTTAATAGCAGCCCCAGTAGAGCCACCAGCGGAGAGCTGACAGAACTCGAAAAGCCCATCGAAAAAAGGATAGTCCTCACCCACCTTGAATTTCCGGAGATTCCTACTGAAGGAAGGGTCCAAGACGGAGGAGAGGAACTGCAAGTAGTCCTCGTACGTAGTGGAACCTACGGAAATCAGCAGCATCGGCCGGGAAGGGACGGTGTAGGCTGTAGTGCACGGTCAGGTTGTGGGGCATTCGTATTCTATGCGACTAGGAGTTGCCGATCGAGGGCCCAAAGAAGTAAGTCACTTGCCGTTTCTGAGCGTCTGATCTCGTCGACGGAAGGGACGCGCACGAATTCTGATCATCTTCAAAGTCCAAAAAGAAAGCCCGGAAGCAAAGTAGCATGCGAGATACAAATTACCAATGTTTTAAAGAACCAAAATTGGAAACACCTATAATTTTATAAAATTAGTTAAAGGAACAATAAAATTAACGAACTTAAAAAATAATTGAAAATTATTCTTATTTATCAAAATTTTAAATTTTAATTAAAAAATTTAAAATAAAAATTTATTCATTTATTTTAGTTTATAAAAATGAACAATTAACTAATAAATTGATCCGTTTTTAATAATTAAAATTTTTAAATCAAATTAAACTAAAAATTAAAAATCAGACTAAAAAGTTAACTTGTTTAAAGTTTTTATTGCTAAACCAGTTCAATTTTTAAAACATTGCATATTATTGAAGAACAAAATAGATTTACTATTTAGTCCTATTCCACTTTTGTTTTTAATATTTATTTTTAAATTACCTTTGTATGATCTAATTTAGTATTAGTTAAATATATATTATTTAATTATTTAGTATTAATTATTAATAAAATTATAAATTGTTTAATTTACTTTTTAATTAATTTAAATATTTTATTTAAAAAAATAAAACAAAATAAATTTAAATTTAATGATTATTAAATTTAAGATATCTTTAAATATATAAATTTCAAATAAATTTTACTTTAATTATTAAAATAGTTGATTATCAAAAAATCTCAAAATTTTCTCAATCATAATTGAACTATAAAAAATAGCAATAAAACATCCAAATTTTTAATTTTTTTCAAAATTAATCCAACATTAGAGTCTCCATTAACGGATCTAACATGACAAGTTACGTCAGCTATAATAAGGAAAACGTGAGATGTAAAGTAAAAGTCAATTTTTACATCATACTATAACTAAATTAAATTAATTATTATTAAAAAGAAAACTTATCCTAAAGCTTCTTTTTTCCTATCTTTCTCCCAACTGCTTACAATCATTGTCTCTGCCCACCGTTTGCCCACAATCATTGTCTCTTCTTATAATCTTAGTTCTTAAAATGCTAAGAATGGTCTGGCTTTTCAATGTCTCCTTCTGGAGAACTCTATCTGCTTTACAGTTTTTTTTTTTTTGAAAATGTCAAAACTTCATTAATCAAAATTAAAAGAATCCAACAAAAATGAAGGGAGAGAATCAAACCATTCCCCATGATCCACAAGTGAATGAGTTGCCTGAGCTAACTTATGTGCAACCACGTTCGCAGATTGACTAACAAAACAAACTTTTAACATTAGATATCTCTGTCATAAGAGATTTGCAATCAGCTAGTCAAAGGCCAAAACTAGAGATGTCACCTGAATCAGTACTATTAAGCGAGTTTGCTACCTCTTGAGATTCTGTCTCAATGATTACCGAGCTCCACGAGTGTGCCAAAATCCAGCTCAGAGCCTCTTTGACCCCAATTAGCTCAGCCTCTTTAGCACCCAATACGCCATTTCTAACCAAATTCCTTGCTGTAAGAAATGACCCATCAGTTCTTCTCACTACCATACCAATACCAAATTGATATCCTGGTAAAGATGTCGCTGCATCACCATTCAATTTCAACCATCCCTCAGTCGCCAGAGTCCATAACGAAGCTGCTGCCGGATTTCAGTTACCGACGGGCTGCAACTCAAGTCTGCTTGATATGCTCCTCCATTCCTCAAAATCACGCACCGCTTTTGCTAAGCATTGTTAGGGAGAAATAAATCTTTCATGCCAAATCCGTTGATTGCGACTATGCCATATGCTCCAACAAATGTAAAAGAGAAAATCCAATAGTCCTTTGGGTTGGTTTAAATCCAGCATATTAAACAGAAAAGTAAAAGAGAAAAGCCAATCCCGAAAAGTAGCAACTATTGGATTAAACCAACCCAAAGGACTAGCATTCTAAACCTCCTTAGCAAAAGGGCATTGAATCAGAATGTGCAAGATAGTTTCAGACCCTCTTTGACACATTGGACAAGAATCCACAACTGGAACATGCCTCAGTACAAGCCGCTCTCTAGTAGGTAAAATAGCCAAACCAGTACGCCACATAAAATTCAAAAGAAAAGGAGGTACCTTGCACTTCTAAAGCCGATTCCACCCATATGAGTGAATCTGATTAATAGCTGATTGATATAGCCAAGTGAGTGTTTTGTAAGCACTTTTGACTGAATAGTTCCCCTTGCGCTCATACTTCCAGCAAAGAACATCCTGCCTTTGCAATGATGCTAGTGGAATAGACAAAATGGCTCTAGAATCACTTTCATTGAAAACCCTAGAAATAAGGGTACATTCCAAGCACGACCCCGCATTAAATCAGAAACCATAAAGCATCCATTACAGACATCAAAAGTTGAAGAAGGTCTTAAATTTTCCAAGCTAGGAGGCCAAGCATCTAGCCAAATGGATGTATGATTTCCCGAGCTGATCTGTCAGTAAGGTCCTGAATTTAGAAGCGGAATTGTTGCCAAGATACACCGCCAAATGAAGCTAGGATTACTACCTAGCTGGGTATGAAGAAAATCCGAAGTGGGGAAGTAATGGGCTTTCATAAACCTAGCCAATAAAGAGTCAGGGCAAGATAGCATACACCATCCAATCTTACCAACCATACCAAGATTGAATTGATAGATCTTCTTGAAAGAGAGGCCTCCAAACTTCCTTGGCAATGCTAACCTATCCCAACCAATCCAATGTAATCCATGTTGATGATATCTGCTTTACCCACCAAAATGGAGACATAACTTGTTGTAACTCATCACGTAAAGTCTTAGGCAGAAGAAACATACTCGTCACATAGTTAGGTAAAGCTTGGAGTACCGTCTTCAGCAAAATTTCACGACCAGCCCGCGTAAAAGTCCTTTTATTCCATGAATTTAACCTTTCCCAAAGCTTATCCTTGACAAATTGTAGTACCACCTCCTTGTTTCTACCAACAACAGTTGGTAAGCCAAGATAATGGCCCAAATCAGGTTGCCCTCCTACTTGGAAAATAGAACAGATTGATTGGTTAACAGTACGTAGTGTATTCGTACTAAAGCAAATAAGGGACTTGGAGAAATTAATGACCTGACTTGATGATTCAGCATACTTATCCAGAATTGTCTTCAACCTAATATCTTCCTCAACCTTCACATCAAAGAAAAATATACTATCATCAGCAAAAAATAGGTGAGATATAGGAGGTGCCACAGGAACCTCCTTAAAACCATGAATCCTCCCTGCTAGAACTTCTGCTGATATCCCCCTTGCAATCCCTTCAGTATTTAAGATAAACAAGTAAGGCAATAAAGGATCGCCCTGCCTCAACCCATGTCCAGGAAGAATAGGTCCAATCCGATTACACTCGGCTAACACAGTATAAGAGACAGTAGTAACACAAAACAGCACTAAATTAACCTATGCATCAGCAAAACCCAATCTTAGGAGCACATTTTGTAGATAAGACCATTCAAGCCTATCATAAGCTTTCCTAATATCAATTTTCAAAGCAGCATGACCTCGTTTCCCTCTCTTCTTCCCACTGAAGTAATGCATAATCTCAAAGGCCATAATACTATTATCTTGAATATGTCGCCCAGGAATAAAAGCGCTTTGATAAGCAGAAATTAGATTCGGCAAAAGATTCTTCAGCCTATTAGCAATCATCTTCGACATAATCTTGTACATAACTTTACACAAAGCAATTGGTCTAAGTTCGGTCATCCTAGAAGGAGAAGCCTTCTTAGGAATAAGAACAATAGCCGTATAATTTACAGAAGTCGGAAACGATCCAAAAGCTCGCTGAGCAATACAAAAATCAAACACTGCAGGTCCAATTAATCTCCAAAATTGTTGGTAAAATCCTGGGTTAAACCCATCTAAACTAGGAGATTTATCTGCCCTCATACTAAATACAGCACTATAGACCTTCTCCTCAATATAGGAATCAAGCAGAAAACAATTATCATCATTTGAAACAAGAGAAGGAACACAATTCACACAGTCCCTTGAATCAAAAGCACTAGACGCAAACAAGTTTATAAAATAAGAAGAGATCAGATCAGACAAACCTGAACCCCAAACTCTCCAATTACCATCATCATCCTGTAAAGCGTCAATCTTGTTTTTCCGTTGCCGAGCAGTGGCTACTGAATGAAAATAACGAGTATTTCGATCTCCTTCTTGAAGCCAAAATACTTTAGCTCTTTGCTTCCAAAATCGTTCCTTCTGATCTAATAAGTCAAAAAGACGGGTATTTACCTCTAGTGCTTGTGCTTGACACCTCGCATCCCTTCTTCCTCTTAGGAATTTGATCTCCTGCTTGCACCTATCAATTCATGCTCGAAATAATTTATGATGGTTCTATCCCCAAATGTCGAGGAGCAAGCTACACATTTGCAATTTTTCCAGCAAATTCCAGCGATTCACCTCAACCCAAGCGTCCTCCACTAATCTTCGGCACTCTAGTTCCTTCGCCAATGAGTTTTCAAAACAAAACAGGTGGGTTTGATGTGTAGGGACGAAAATTTTAACCTCAAGAAAAAGTGGAAGATGGTCAGATGAACTGATATCTACCGTGGAGGCTTTAGACAAATTGAACCGCTGCCTCCAAGAATTGGATACTAAGACTCGGTCCAATTTAGCTTCAACCCAATCCAAACCAGTTCGCCCATTATCCCAAGTGAATTGGTAACCCGCCATCTTGAACTCTGTTAAACCTGCATCCAGAACCGCCGATCAAAAACCATTAATTAATGAGGTTGGTTAAGCCCTACCACCTCTTTTTTCATTTTGGGCTAACAAGTCATTAAAATCGCCCCAACAAACCCAAGGTAAATCACTATCAATTGAGAGCCTTCGTAGCTGTTGCCAAGATTCATTTCTATTATCTCTATTCGGATTCCATAAAAACCCGTTAATCTTCACGGTCCAAGCTCAGAAATATTAACAGCCAGATTAATATGAGAGGGAGAAGAAGAAAGGAGATTAACTGAAATTGAGTCTTTCCAAATCATCACTATGCCCCCACTGAGGCCCACAGAATCAATATTGACACAATCATCATAACCGAAATGATTTTTTATTTCAACAATGCGAGAAAAATAACATCAAGTTTCAATAAGAAAAATAAGGCAAGGGCTTTTATCCCTAACTATTTCTTGAAGTGCTTGTACTGCTCGTATGTTGCCAATTCCACGACAGTTCCAACTAAATCAATTTATTTCTTTCGACAGCCTGGATAATGGAACCCCGCTGTTTCCCTACTTTTTAAAGGCTACGCATCATTAATCTGCTGGTCATGTTCCATGTCCTGAATATCCTCTAGGGCTTGGCCCATGCGCCTCCTCTTTTGGTCATAAATGGTAATTATTTGGGCTTTATCATTACTAGGCCCCGGATTTTGATTTGCTACAGTTGGAATAAAAGCTGGAGTTTCCTTGTTTCTAGTAACTGACCCATCTTTACTGCTATTCAAAATTGAATTTGAATGCAAGATCTCCGCCTTATCTTTAGGAGCAAAACCTACCTTTCCAAATTCATAACCACCACTCACAGCCGCCGCTACCTCCTCAACTGATGGTGGTTCATCACGCATCCATCTTGCCCCAATAGTGGTCAAATTCCGATGAGGATCAGCTCTTAGTTTTGGTCCAAATCTCCTCTCCAATGGCTATCCATTACTTTCCACTAGCTTAGAACAAAACCTCTCTCTATGTCCCAAAACCGTAGATGTAACAGAAATTTGGCAATCTTTCATACTTAAAATTGGCAAAAAAACCTTCCTCACCTTCACGCCTAAGAAAAAGTCCCTCGTAAAGAGGACGAGTAGTATCAAACTTGACACATATCCTCAGAAAGGATTGCTCTTGCCTCTTGAAACTGGCAGGAGCCACATAAACATATTCACCAATAGCATTACCCACCCGTTCAGCCACTCTCTCCGACCAAAACCCATCCCTCAAATTGTGAACTTGAAGCCACATATGTAAGTGAAACAGAGGTACTAAAGATGGATGGCCATGCCAAGCAGTAGAATTTGTCCATTAAAAGTCCAAGGACTCATGTCCAATACCCTATTCATGTCAACAGAATGGAAAAATTGAAAGATATACATGTTTTCATCATCAACCTGCCTAACTATCATACCAAGCGTAGGACGCCAAAGAGACACCAGAGTCTGTTTCATCGCCGTGAAGTTAATAACCCTTTCAGTCATAAAACGGCCCACAAGGCATAAGTCATAAGATTGTTCTGATCCGAAAACCTCATCCTTGCCAAACACAATTTCGGTAGAAGAACATTCATCGACTGAAAGTCTAGTCATATCCTCAAAAATTCGACCGTCTTCCATTATCGGAAGGAAGAAAACAATGAAAAGATAGTGAGAATTGGAGAAGATAGGACTTGTCAAACAAAAAAAAACCCTAACAGACTCTCATAGAAGAGAGAAAACTCCCATATAGAGAGACTTTTCACTGTATACCTTCCAATTCTTATTTTTGAACCTGCTTTACAGGTTAGATAGGTATTGACAAAGAAATTTTGTTTTCCAGGACATCTTAAAAGGTGGATTCAATATTTTACTTTTGGTTGATTACTTGTTGAAAGTTTTTCTTATTAGAGTGCTTGGTTAGTTAATGAACTTGTGTTCCTTTTTAATTGTAAAATACATGTCCCTAAGTTTGTTCTTTGAAAGATAGAAAGACCAAAACTTTTTAGTTACTGAGCATAAGAAAATATCAAAGCTTCCTCCATAAGTAATTACTGATATGTTATCTCTCTTAACTAATTAGTCAGGTGATCCAACTCTAATTTGATAGATCGATTTTACTAAGTAAGCTTAAGTGGTGTGCTTATGGAATATATAATCTTGATTTTTTTTATTATTTTAGGTTGTTGATAGAATTTGACCATGTCTATAAAACCAGCCTCTACAACAACAACAACACCAAGTGAAAGTCCCACCAAAATGCAAGATCTGGGGAGGCCCGATAGTATGCAATCTTACGCCTACGTAACTCTATAATAAAGCCAACCTCTAAGGGATTGAAAGAAAAATAAGTACAGATACTGTTAATCTAGATTATTTTTATCTGAAAAACTAGGTTGAAATTTACACCCTGAAGAAATTTGTACTACACTTTATTCTAGAATATAGGATTACTGTTATCTATATATTCTATTCAAGAGTATGTCATCTTAATAAAAAACATACTACAAACATGAGAAATATGGTGGGCAAAACAATAAGAGTAGGCAGAGATAGTGAGTGTAGGCGGGAGAAAGATAGGGAAAATGAAGTTTAGGTTAGCTTAGGTTTTTTTTTATTTAATAATAATTAATTTAATTTAATTATATTTCAATGTAAAAATTGACGTATACTTGACACCCATAGCTAACATAGCAAACCACAACAGATCTGTTAATGGAGACTTTTACGCCAAATTTTTTGCAAAAAATTGAAAGTTTAGATATTTTATTGCTATTTTTAAAAATTCAGACTATAATTGCAAAATTAAGTAAAGTTTAGGATTTTTTGATAATTAACCTTTATTAAAAATAAATAATAATATATAAATAAAATTTTAATTATTGAATTATTTATTTTAATAAAATATAATAACTTTTTATAGATATTTTCTCAATACGTAATATATAATAGATTATAATTATTTATTTATTTTATTTTTATCTAATATGTAATTATTATCGATAATATAAATATATTTAAATATATTTTTATTTTTATTCAAAAATAAGAATTAAAAACAATATAAAAATATAAGTGAAACCAAATGACGTTTAAACTTCTCTGACATTTTTACTAAAGAAAAATATTAATAAAATTTAAACCAATTAATGTTCAATTCCTAATAATAATAATAATAAAGAAAAATAGAAATCTTATGAACAATTTTGAAAAAATAAAATTTTTAAGAGATGTTTTTTAACTCTTACCTTTAAAACAATTCTAACAAATTTTTTAAGGTTAATTATAAAAAATTATAAATTTTAATCAAAAAGTCTTAAAATACTTCAACTTTTAATTTTTAGCAAAAATAGCTCGACATTAAGTTTTCATTAACCTTGATAACATAGCAAGTCCAAATTTAAAAGTAACACTAAAATATTTCTAAATTTTTCTTTAACATTAATGATGAGACGAGGCGTCAAATTAATTCTTGTCATGTGGCTACCAAATAATTTAGTTCAGTCACTAACAGAATTAAGTAATTAATAAATTAATATTAATATCAAATATTTAGACATTCCTAAAATCTAAACACCCTCTGAGTTTTCTTCACCGATAATAGAGTTCACTCTCCACCCTCTTTATGCTCTTTAACGTCAATGTAATTGGATGCTTACCATATTAGTCCTACTTCCACCAACTTTGGTCCAAATGTAACTGGATGCTTATCATGGTTGGATAATCAAAAGGCAAATTATGTTGTGCATATAAGCTTTGGGACTTTGGTAGTACCAACTCCTAAAGAACTAGCAGAACTAAGAGAGGTTTTTGAAGCTAGCGGTGTTCCATTTCTCTATTCTCTTAAGAATAACTTCAAATCATACTTACTTGAAGGGTTTATTAAGAGGAAAGCATTGCAGGGAAAGGTGGTTCCATAGGCACCACAATGTATATATTAGGACAGAGAGAGGACCAATTATATCTATTCCTTTCTTTTTAATCTGATACGTCCATCAAGTATCAATCTTCCCTAATAATATCATATTTGAGAAGTTGTATTTGAATGGAAAGTTACTAGCCTTAATCCCTAATTTTTAGGCCAATTGATAAAGTTACATTATGGTAACTTCTAACATTCTCCCACTTGGCCTAAAATTGGATGAAACTAATGCATAAGTATGATGTATTTACAATTAAGATCTAAATAAGATAAAACACTAAATGTAAGTTATGGTGGTTGTATATTTATTACATAACATACTCCTTTCCATATACTACAAACACCAGTGTTGTACCATACTAGACCTATAAATGACAAATAAATTTCATCATAGTCTACAGCAATGTTTCCAGTACATTCAAGTTATGACATGTCATGATACAATTATGTGCACATTATAACTAGAAACAATAAATGGTGTATATCATAAACACATCAATGAGCTCAAAGTGTCAAGGTTATTAGATACATCATTCAAAAGGACAACCAAGACCCATTCTTTGTATATGTTCTTTAAATGTCTTTGGTTGTAAACCTTTAGTTAATGAATTTACTATTATGAGGTCTATGCTAATACACTCAATAAATACTCTATATTTTTAACCTCCTCCTTAACAGAAAAATAATTTAGTTCCATATGTTTGGCACCTCTTAAGTACTTGTCGTTTTTAGATAAGAACACGGCTATAAAAGTATTACAATAAATTTTCAGTAGCTTCGTAATGGTGTCGACAACTTCAAATCCTGAAATAAAGTTTCACAACCATAATACATATATTGTGGCTTTAAAACATGCCACAAATTATGGTTCTAAGGTGGATGAGGCAATGACAGATTGTTTAGCACTTTTCCATGATATTGCTCCTTTGGCAAGAAAGAACAAATAATCATAGGTTGACTTTCTGATGTCAATGCATCCAACAAATTCTGAATTTGAGTATCCATTCGCTTCCAAGTGATTAGATCTTCTATACATGAGCATGTAATTTTTGTTCATTGCAGATATCTTAAAACTTTCTTTGCAACTTTCCAATGATCAATTTCGGTGTTACTTTGATACCTGCCTAGCATTCAACTGCGAAACTAATATATGTTCTTGTACAGGTTTATGCATACATTAGACTTCCTACAACAGAACCATTTACTTTCGTTCTATATCATTCTTTGGATATTGCATGAGCAATTTATCTCCCTTTTGAACCAGAATAGTTCCAGAAGAACATTTATGCATATTAAATCTCTCTAGAATTTTTTCACTATATGCTTTTTAAGATAATCCTAGCAGTCCTTGTGATATATCACGGAATATTTCAATTCCTATTACATGCGATGCCTCTCTCATATCTTTCATTTCAAAATTCTTTGAGAAATAATATTTTGTCTCACGCAACATACCCAAAGCATTAGTAGTAAGCAGGATAACATCAACATATATGACTAAAAATTGATCTTTCGTTACATACAATGATCAACAAGATTTTCTTTGAAATTGAAACAGGCAATGTTATCATTAAACTAATATACCATTGCCTAGAAGCTTGTTTGAGTTCATATGTTGATTTCTTTAAGTTTACACACTATATGACATTTTCCTTCAATTGAAAAACCTTCAGCTTGATCCACATAAACTTATTGTTCAAGATTTCCATTCAGAAAGGTTATTTTCACATCCATTTTTGGTGTAACTCTAAATCAAAATGAGCTACCAGTGCTATAATAATACACAATGATTCTTTCTTTAAGATAGATGAAAATGTCTATTTATACTCAATATCATCCTTTTGAGTATATCCTTTAGCTACAAGTCTAGCCTTATATCGTTCGATATTGCCATTCGAGTCAAGTTTAGTCTTGAAAACCCATTTACACCCAACTTGTTTGGAACCTCTAGCAATTCAACGATATCTCAGACTTTGTTATCATTCATGGATTTTAACTTGTTCTTTATGGAATCAATTCACTTTTCTGACTCGGCACATTTTATAGCTTATGAAAATGTAATTGGATCTTTATTAATGCCAATATCAAGATCTAATTCTTGCAAATAAACTTCATAGTCACTTGAAATAGCTGATTTCCTTGTTCTTTGAGATCTTCTCAAAGGTATTTCTTATGACTCATTTGCTTCAGATCTGTTGAGTTAGTTTCCTCAAGGGATATTTATCATTCAAATGTTTTTCATTGTTGCCAATACGTTCTTCAACAATTGGAACAACAATGGGCGAAGGAACACTTAGAGATAAAGGAACATTCATCTTTACTTCCTTTATATCCACAGTTTATTATTCCTCACTCCCACTAACTTCACCATTTTCAATAAATTTTTCATTACTATTTTCCACTATTCTTGAACTATGGTTTGGACAATAAAATAAATACCCTTCAGATTTCTCTAGATACCCAATAAAATAACCACTAACAGTTCGAGAATCTAACTTTTTTCATATGGATTATAAATTCTTGCTTTTGTTGGGCAACTCCAAACATATAGGTTCCTTAAACTAAGTTTCCTATTTGTCCATAACTCAAAAGGAGCGTTGTACTGCCTTCCTAGGAACTATATTCAGCAAGTACATGGCTATTTTTAGTGCATACATCCATAAGAATTTGGGTCATGATGAATTACTCATCATGCTTTTAACCATATCCACCAACGTTCTGTTACGTCTTTCTGTCACGCCATTTTATTGAGGTGTGTATGGCATAGTGTATTGTGCATATATATCATTTCAAGACGTTTAGCAAATGGACTAGGACATTGTCCTATTTCATCATATTTTCTATAATATTCACCACCTCTATCAGATCTTACAATTTTCACTTCCTTGACTAATTGTTTTTCAACCTCATTAATGTATACTTATAAAGCATTCACTTCTTGAGATTTTTCTTTAAACAAATAGATATATCCATAATGTAAAAAAACATCAAATAAAATATTTTTCTCCACTAAAAGATGAAGTATCAGAAGGTCCATATACATCAGTGTGTATAATTTGAAGAAGCTGAGTACTTCTTGAGGCTCCTTTCTTGTTATGCTTGGATTGCTTTCCTTTAATGTAGTCCACACATAAACCAAGATCAGTAAAATCTAGATTTTGTAAAATCTCATTCTTTACTAATCTTTCTTTGGACACATGAACCAAACATTTATACGATAAAAAGGTTGAACTTTCATTAAGCATAGTATGTTTGATTCCAATATTTTGATGCACGGTAAGTAAGGATTTAGAAAATTGATCATCAAGTTTCAATTTTTATAAACCATCTACAAGACTACTAGAACCAATAAGTCTAGAATTCTTATATAAATTGAAACAACTATATCCAATAGTAAAATTAATACCATAATCATCTAACTTGGAAACAGAAATAAGGTTCCTAGAAATTGAAGGTACATAAAAAGTCTTTAATAGTTGTGAATAACAACCAATATCTAAGACCAAATGATAAGTCCCTATGCCTTTAATTCGAGCCTTGTTACGATTTCCCATATACAGGAAATTCTTAATTTGGCTTGTAGTTTAGATCGTAAGGAATCCCTGCATTGTATTGGATATATGAGTAGTAGCTCCAGAATCAAGCCACCAAGTATTATGAGGAACATTAATTAAATTAGATTTGAAACATACAAAAGTATTAGATATATCTTTCTTTTCAAACCATGCCTTAAGTTTAAGGCAATTTTTCTGATAGTGTCCTTTTTTACAAAACTGACACATATCCTTCTTTTCAACTTGAAATGCTTTAGTAGGATTTTTCTTTTTTCTTAAAACTTTTGACTTTTACTTTTGGTACCTTACTAGCTCCTTGAAATGTGAGGTTGACTGAATGACTTCCTATGTTCTTTAGTCTATTTTCCTCTTGAATGAGCTTGCCAGTCAACTCATTACCATCTCACTTTTCCTTAATAGTGTTATAGTTAATTTAAAAAGCAACATATTCAGAAGGTAGTGAGTTCAGGATAAACTGAACTAGAAAGAAGTCATCTACAGTCATACCTAATGTCTTCAATCTTGTTACAATATTAATCATCTTAATGGTATGTTCTTGCATACTCTACAACCCATCAAACTTTATGGTCATGAGTTGTGCCATTAGCGTACTAGCAAGTGACTTGTCTACAGAATGAAAGCGTTCTTCCACAAACTTTAGGTATTCCTTTGCATTTTTTGTTTGCGTAATAGAAGTGTTGATGTTATTCACTATAGTCATTCGCATAAACATAAAGCTCAATCTATTAGCCTGCATCCAAGCTTTATATTTAGACTTCTCTTCCTCACTGCTTAAATCAGTAATAGCAATAGGTTCTTCTTCCAATAGTGCCGAGTCTAGATCAAACACAGCTAAGAGGAAATTGACTTATTCATTCCATTCAGAGAAATTCAAACCATTAAATATGGTAACAGAAGAAGCTTACGAATGAAGTGAAATTGTTGCAAATAAAACATAGATACTCATAATTAATTTTATTATAGATTCAAATCAAACATTAGAGTATATTATAGAACAATTTTGGGTATATACTACAACAAACAATCATAAACAAATGCCACTTTTCCCCGTTATTAAAAAATTAAAATTCTTAACCAAACACATTTGTCATCTTTGGATAAACAAAATATATTTGACTTAAGAAATTTAATTTCTTCAATTATGCTCATTGATTGCAGAATAAATGATTTTTCTTTGAGCAAATCCTAAAGTTCTAATAATCAATGAACATCATTTATTCATCAATTTTCTTAATTGGCATTTTATGAGTGTAACGAATAGATGACTATTTTAAGCATGATATTTTCATCATTTTGGCTTGGTTGCTTTAGTAATCACAAACTAATTTTAATCATAATGAAATTAAAATTTTGATTATATCATATGACCAAAACGTAAGAAATCAAACTTTAAAATTAATTCATCAATCATCGGTCAAAAAAGTAATTTTCTATTCAAAAACATAATTTCAAAAGTTATTTTGGATTAATGCTTTGGAAAAAACTACACACATTGGCAAAAACCAAGTTCATACGGTGATTTTGGATTAATGCTTTGGCAAAACCAAATTTAAAAGACAATACACAATTAGATCTTTTACAAGAGAGGGGCTGTTGTTTTTGCTTCATATTTTTATTTGTTATATAGTTTGGATTTGATTAAGCACATTAAATGCATATAAACCATAAGACAACACACGTTAAATGCATATAAGACAAAACCAACACATATTAATAGGCAGCACATCGTAAATGCATATAAGACAAAAACTATACACAAATTAATTGC
>JANZXR010000006.1:33779545-33807158 GCA_027575705.1 Erythroxylum echinodendron
AAGACAAAACCAACACATATTAATAGGCAGCACATCGTAAATGCATATAAGACAAAAACTATACACAAATTAATTGCACGTGAGCAAAAAAGACAACACATAAGAAATATAGATATTGATACATATGGAGAATCTTTATAGTGTGAGAGAAACACATAATATAATACCAATATAGTTATACATCTTCATCATGTTACAAGTGCCAGATTCATATCCCTCTTCTATTGCATTTATGGAAGTGACTTTTGATTTCAGCTTAGCCACGTTTTCATAAGCAGATCATACGCAAAATACAATATTCTTCAATAATAATTATTCATTATGTGCGATGGAAAATTATAAGTTTCTCTACCTGATGTTTGATCTTGATAGCAATTGCCTTTGTCTTTTTAGAACAATTGGATAGTTCTAAAAAGACTAAAATTTAATCTGACCTAACCTAAAAATTTAATCAAAATTAACGTAAATGTCGAGTTTTTTAATAAACTTAAAGTTGAAGTATTTTATTATTAGTTTTAAAATTTAGGATATTATCACAAAATTGAATAAAATTTAAGATTTTTTTTATAATTAACTAACGAATATTAACTTTTTAATCATTAGTTTGTTAACATTTTGTTTTTACATTAAAATAAAAGTATTAATTTTTTAGCGCTTCGTTTACTAATGATCTTATTACCTAACTTTCGGTCTAATATCCAAAAATTTATTTAATACATATATAAAATATAACCATTTTAAAAAAATTGATAACAAATTTTTGATACAATAGAATAGATACAATAAAAAGTATGTTACACCTTTAAAATTTTAATATTACTTTTCTAATTAAATATTTAATTTAATACCTTAAAATTTTAAAAATCATAATATATTTTAGATGAAACTTAGAAATTTATTTATCCTTTTTCCAAATATAAAAGCTTGGAAAAGAAATGGAACTAAAGGATATATTTCTGTTGGAGTTGGGAGCTTTCAAATTTTGTGAGCCCGAACCTCATCGAAAAGACGAAAAGGACTCCACCATAGGCCTCGAAACTCTGTCTCGGTGGTTTTATCTGTTTCAAAGCCCAAATTCTTACAAGTGACTGAACAGTTTTCAGACATGCCTAGTTTTATTTTGTAGGCCCATTCATTTTAATTTTTCAAATATCTAAAATTCAAAACTAATTACTACATCTTGAAACCAATTTATAGAAAATAGATGGATTACTTCTGTTGCGTATAATCGCATTATCTGAATAAATTCAATTAGGTGTAAAGAGGCAAACGTAAGTCATGTGTTACGTTAAACTTAAACCCATACATCAATTTTCCATGTACTATTTTCAGCTCTAAACTTCTGATTTTCTTGGAATAACTTTTACTTAATGTGTTTAATAATAATATGTATTGTATACATCATTGTCCAAGTTAGTACAAAGGAAGAGTAGTGTGGACCAAAATTGAAAAGCAAAGATGTTTTATTGGTGTCAGATCACGGGGAAAAAATGATGTGATCAATATGGGACATGAAAATGTAGTCAGGTCTATCTCTTAGCTTTGTGATTAGACAGAGAAGGGTTATTTCTTCTCAAGGCACGCTAATTGCAACTTTTGACTTAAAAAGGCAAAGTGGATTGGGTACATGGTTGGACTCAAGGGGGACCAAGGAATCTTAATAAAAGGGTTGACAACCGGTTAATAGCCCAACATTTAAGTTAACTATGGCAATTATGTGATTAAGATGAATCCCACTAAAACAAGGGAAGTACCATACAGTAACATCACCCATCATTGCTTGGTAAGTTTCCAATGCTTTCTCATCTTTTTTTCCACTATCATATCAAAATGGAGGTTAAAATGGGAAGAAATTATTGAAAGGTTCTATAAATATATACATTTTAATAAGCTCTTTCCATTCAAAATCTTTAACAAAGATGAATAATCAGATGTTGAATATGTTGGAGTGTTGTTAATGGAGGTGATTTGTGGGTGGCGTGAAACTTGCAAACCCTTGGTGGTCCAAAAAGTAATTATTTCAGGGACAAGAAATTGAAATTCTATTTAATCTTTCTCTTCTCTATGGAGACAAGCAAAAGTTGAGACCCAAAGGAGAAGAACCTAATCATTTGAGGAAAGGATGAAGGGAAAGAAACGGTCTTCCAAAGCTTTACTTTCACTATCATTTTGTGATCATCATCTCTTGAAAAGGAAGCTTCATTGTTGGTTGATTGAACCAAGAAAAGTAGTGTACCTTTATGGACCATAAATACAGTATATATCTGTAGTTTCCACGCCTAAGCTACCCATCCGTATTATAGCTGCATTGTTTCGTACTAATTCTGGAATTTTTAGGGCACTGTGCATCAGTTAATGTAACATTCGTGAGAGTCCATGCATGTGACCTTCAAAGTGTCCCCATCAGCCACACGATATATATATATAAGATCACTCTACTTCACTAAAACTAATTACAAGTTGGATTAACTAATTCTATCTTATGAGCTTTATTAGAGTAAATTTGGATAAATTTAGAAAGTACAAGATTACAAATAGCAATATATACACGTACGTAATTGTTTCTTAATTAAATCAAAAGATTGAAGTAGGTACATTTATACATGAGCTAATTACATACAATTAAAGACACCTAAATAGAAATTGGGTTAAAGTAAGAGAATTGAGAGCTTAATTATCCTCAACATTTTAACCAATTGACTTCTCTAAACAAGCTAATTAGATAAAATTGGTTATTAAATTGCTTAATGGATGATTCAAGTGGTTAGAGATTATTATATATTTTTTAGTGTTATTTCATCTCCATTAAACTCTATATAATTAATTAATTAATTAATTAATTAAAATTTATTGTTTGAGTTAAACATATTAGTCCAATGACTTGTTCAAAACATAAAATCATCAAGTTATGTTATACACTAGATAATTCATTTAGTATATATTCAAAAACATTATTGAATATGCGTTTAAATAAATCATTATCATTGTTAGAACATTAACTCGACTAACTTATCTTAATTGCTTTTTAATTATGGTCCTTAAAAAATGTCTTTTTTAATAATTCTTTTTGGGGCAAGGGGAAATATCAGTGGTTGACTTGAGTTAAAGCATTAATGAATTGAGAACTCAAAACCAAAGTCCATGCCAATGGAATGAATTGATATGAAGGGGGGGCTCACAACTCAACTTTAGTTCAACTCTCTTTTCTCTTGCTACTGATGATCATGTCGTGGGCTATGGCTCTTATCATCGAGACAAGACATTGAGCATGTGTATTCATGACGATCGATTAGATATGTTTCTTATTTCCCCAACAGTAACCTAATGGTGCGGATCAGAGGCCAATCCCATCACTGCACTAATTCTCACACTAATACTCAAATTCAATGGCTCACAATAATCCACTAAACCATGTCTTGGTTCAACCGGAATAAAATGTGTCTTAATTAAGGCTAAGACTTTTAGGATAGTCTCTATGTTTCCATCTCCATGGTAATTAGCTTCCCTTGTTAGGGTTTTTTTTTTGGTAACATATAGAATTAAAATTGAAATGAAAAAAAATGTTTAGAGGGAATTGATTTTGGGGGTTGGGTTCATATCTTCCTAAAAGACAGATATTTACTTTAAGTGTATTATACTTGATTTTGATCTCACGTAAGTCATTTAAAAACAATCTCTCTATTAGTAAAAAATAAACCTACACATTATTAGACTTTACGTCTCAGCGAAATTTCTACTAAATATTGCTGTTATTATTTATACTCAATTTTGATCTTTTTATTTGAATTAATTAGTATTAACCGGTTAAGCATCAAGGAGACTGCTATATGAAAGGATTATCTGAAATTACGAATTGGTTTTGGTCTAATGTAAAACAAAAATGGCTGATTAAACTAATAAATAACAACCTTGACATCCTCACCTACATTTAGGATTAATTGGAAGATGTTCTTTCATATCTATGTCGTAAGTTTTTAATGAAAGGGTCAAGTCATTATCGAACATCTTGAAGAGAGTAAATTTGAAGGGAATATTATATTTTAATGGTTCAAATTAGCTATCATGCAACTTTAATTATTTATCACGTTAATCTATCAAATCCGCATTAATTTTAGAAATTTTAAAGAAATTATCGTTCCTACTTCTATCGTAAATGCAATTGAGGAACAAGGAGTTGACGTGGCGCAGACTATTGGAGAGATGGGATATGTAGGAGAAAAAAAATATCATGACGACATCGCATAGGACGTGGAGGAAAACTATAGGAGACAATTATAGAATCATTGTTAAGGGCTGTCCGAGGGGTAGCCGGGTGGGGTTATGTTTGGTCTTTTCATTCCTTTGCTTCTTGTTAAAAATAATTAAACAAAAAAGGAAACTTGGAGTTTCCATAATTTTTCAAACAAAAAAAAAACTGGTTGTTACCGTATGTCAGAGCCTCAGAGGATCCTTCACTGCACGATTGGCTTATCTCAACAATTTTGAGGACTATTTGATGATCGCTCACACGCATTTCTACTTACTGGTCTTTTTGATTTCGACTGATAAACTTAACAAGGTTGACCCCATTATTCCACATGGTCCCACTTTTCGTCATCCCACGTCAGATTTTCATCTGCATTCTGTTGAACCCAGTTGCTGACGTAGCATTTTGATTGGAGGATCATGACTCGTTCCTAGCAAATAAGACGTAGAATAATAGACTCGATAACTCCCACAGATTTGGCGTCCACCATTTCCATGTGCTTCGCAAATAGTTGACATCTTTTAATGGTAATTAGTATAACACACTTACGAATGTATTACATCATTTTCTCCACAATATAACTATTTTAAAATAATGTTCACTTATAACTTAAAATTTTATTGCATTATGATGTGTATTAATTATTTCTAAAATAATATAATAAAAATATATTCAGCTAATCACTAAATTGTATGAAATTAAATTATTAAATTATATGTAGTTTTATTTAAATAATAATAATTCATATATATATATAATTTATTTTAGTTCTAAATAATGTCGAAATTTGGTACAAAATGTAGCTGAGAGAATGGAATTCAAGTTCAGGTAAGAAAGTTATCATTTTATTAAAAGTTAAATTAAATTCTAATATTTTACTTATAATTAATTTAAATTCAAACATTTTAATACTTTAAAAAATAATTTTAATATTCTTCAAACGTTCAATTAATATCTCCATCAGCTTCTTATTCTAAAATTCTAACTAATAATTGTTTTATGGATTCCCTTACTAAATGTGCGTCCTGCTCAAAAAGTGAGGCCAAAAAAGTTAAAATGGTAAAGTTTAACCCTTTTATTGCTTATTTTCACTATTTTTATAATTACTCATTAAAAAGTACTTGCTTGAAGTTTAATTTTTTTCTTTTATTAATTGCTTAAATTAGTTTTTCACTTTTTATTACTATTCTTATTAATTTTAAAAAATACTTGCTAGAATTTAACTTTTTCTTTTTATTTAATTCAATCAAATAATAAGTTTAAATTTTATTTATATTCCTTTTCCTTTAGTCTATCTTGAACAGTAAGAAATATTTCAGTACTTTTAAGATTGAAACTTTAGGCGCTTAGTTAAGAAAAGTTTTGCTCTCAGTTGATCATATTCTCCAAATTTTCTTAAAATATTGATTGCTTCAATGGTGCCTCAAAATTGTAGAATCACATCAAGACTTACCAAGGCTATTCAGACCCAAAAGGATGGTTTTTTCATAACAGAGTATCTCCACTGGCATGCTCTCAGTTCAACGCGCGCTGCTCCTAATTCCTAAAGGCAATGGAACATGAGAGAGCCCCCATCGACGGAGGAGCTCCTCGAAACCTTCAACGTTGACAAGCATTAATAATATATGAAGCCTTTCATAAGCATGAAACTGTGTGTGCCCAAATCATAACTAAGTGATTTCCTTTGGAAAGCACATCAAATCAAAACATAATCCTAGGCATCCATTTCTGACATTATATTAGGGTTTTAAAAACACTTGGTGCGGATAAGTTGATCCCAATTCAAGTGATAAAATGTTTGGAACATTCCTTTCACATCTATTTCAAAAAGAACTAAAAATTCAAAAACCTAAAAGGAATTTTATCAAAACCCAAAGCCCTATGGAGCTATTGTGAAATATTGTTGAAGGGTCACAATTTATGGAAGGGTTTAGGGTAATTAAGATTTTGAGCCCTATTTATTAGGTAGCATGCACGTCTAATAAGAAGGCTTACAAAAAATAAAAATGTCATATAAGATTTTTTTTAATAATAAGAAGTTGACAAAGATGTTAAGATAGATTTTTAATTGAATATTTTTAACGTTATAATTTTTAATATTTAAATTTAAATTTAATTCTAGTGAAAATGTTAAAATTCGATTTACTTTTTACTTTTTATTAATGTTAACAAATTAAACTCTTCTTTCCTAAGGAAATGGTTGAAAACAAGAAGAAACAAACAAAAAACTAATTATGTTAAAGTGTGAAACTAAAACTATAACTAAAACTTGCTAACCTTATGTCAATATTGGTGGGTTTGAAAGCCACAAATCAAGATTGAAAAAACAATAAAATGAAAAGCATACACGGTGGGTAATGTAAAGTCCTTATCTAGCTTTTCATTACTTTTTGATTCCGGTACGGTGACAAAAGTCTTTAAAAGATACTAAGGACGATGTGAAAATATGTGTTTGCGTAACCTCAACTAAAAGTAACATTACGAAAAAAAAAAAGAGCATGGACTATGTAATCTCTAGGGTATATATCCCCAAACAATAGCTAGCCAATATCATAGCTAGTTTGTAGGATTGGGCAATAGCTAGCCAATATCATAGTTAGTTTGTGTTATAATGAAATTAGCAATACTGTTTATTTCCATCACTTCAATTATTCGCAAATTTGTATTTGTGATAAGAGCAAATTTTTATATAAAAGGACGTACATTGTTATTTCTTATAAAAAAATGTAGGACATTCTTTACGTAACAATTGACTTTGAGTAATTGGGTATCCTATTGAAAGTAATATGCCGCAGGACATTTTTAGAGCTAAATGACGCCAAATTGAGAAGCTTTTTGTCTTTTACAATAACATATAATAAATTAGTGTTGCCAAGACACGTGTGATTATTGGAATAATAGCCCAGTTGCTTTAAAAGATTATATAAATTAAGACTTAATTAAATTGACTAACTTTATATCATTTTATTAATATTATATCTAGTCCCTCCCTAAACAATTAATTCACAGACATTATTAGTTTGGAATCATATACGACCAATTTTATTAAGGGACACCACCTTAGGGTATGATGTTTTCTTTCACATCCCGACAAGTTAAATTTCACGCGTGAGACGAGATCCTCGTGGCCCCATTAAATAATAATAACGTAGTAAATTACTTTGAAACTAATTAGAATCTGATCCTATCACGACCGTTTGAGTGTACATATCAGAGGAATTTGGTCCAATGAGTCATGTTGAATAGTGGTGCAGCGAAACATGGGATTGTGATCTTTTACAAATAATAAAATAAGAACATTTTAATTAAAAAAATGGAATTGATGAAATGACAGACGAGAAAACAGAGGCCAACTATTGTGATGTGAGGGTGTGCGCGTGTACTGGCTCTACGTATTTGCCAATTGCCGAGACTATGAGTCACACTAGCTTATCTTCCTACGTGGACATTGTCGGTCGTAGACGTCTATAAATCCCTCATCATTGAAGATAATAATTCCCGTATCACAATTTAGCTTTAATAAAAAATATTATCCAATTAAAATTAAAACAAAATAGTAATGTTGAGTGTTGACACCTTTTATTTTCCTTAACTTAGCTATTAATTATAAAAATTTACGATTTGGGTTTTAAAAGGTAAGGTTTTAGCTTTTGTTAAGTTGCAAATTCTCTAAAATTATCGTATTCAACATTTTTACTCTTTTTGGACATGAAATTTGTTTATATTCAATAGACGACAATCATTTTCATCTAAATAATATTGTATGATTTCCGTAAAAAGATTACAGTGTAACTTGGTAAGCCTTTAATTTTATTAAAAAAAACAAATTGATGTATTCTTTAAGATGGTTATCAAGCTTTAGAGTCTTATCCTTCCTTATAAAGTGGAAGATTAATGTGTATCAACAAAATTGCATATTGTATTAGTTATTCTACATTTTTGTTAAGAGAGACAAGTTTTGTTGATTAGAAGTTTTTATTAATTGGAAGCCCTACAACAAAACATTAGTATTAAAAGCAAAGTTCAATGTCAAACCCTCTCTTTTAATGATTTCCCTTCTAGTTTGCAATGAAATTAGGTAATCGTGATTGGCAAGCTGTCCAATCTAACTTGCAATAAAAGGCTGGTTAGAGCTAAGTGGGTCTGAGGTTTCCATTGAAACTAAACATGGTGGAAGAGCTTAAACTATGGTTACTGGACATTTAGCCAAAATTAGAAATAAATCCTCTTACAACAAAAGAATTTGAGTGGAAGGATAGGGAAAACTGATTGCAATGATGGGTTCATGCATTAATTAGATGTTCAATTAATCATTCAACAAAAGAGTAGGGTTCAGTTAGGTACTCCATTCCCAAGTTTCGGTTCCATCATCACTATTACCCCAAACCCCTTTGCCAGAGATTCCAGGGTGGCTGATCACAATTTCCAGATAAATTAATCATGCCAAAGTCTCAACCATATCAAGAACTTCAAGTTCATGCAACATTGATTTAAGTTTATAGAAACATCTTCACCTTGTCCTTCAATTTTATCGTAAGACTAATGATATTATTTACACCTGTATAGGATTTTGTTAAACTATACAGTAAGCTTTTAACTTGGTGGTATCATTCCTTTCCCTTTTGTTATACAAGTTTGACATCCATTCCATATAGTAAAAGAGAACCTTTAAGCATAACCTCTATTTTATTTTCTTTCAGTTAAATATATATATGCATATGAACAGTCTGATAATAATTAGAGAAGAAAGTGTTCCACCAAATGCTTGCCATTTATGGCTCATTCAAAAGGGTAAAGAACTAAGACGGCGAATGAAATGCTTCTGTTTTGCTCTTTTCATTCTCAAGTTTCTAGAGTGAATGTTTTTGTTCACCCCTTCTTCCCTTTCTCCATTTTAAAAATATAGAATCTTATGTTCTCCTTCCTTTAAGGGTCAAATAAACAAGGTACATGGAGCCCACATTAAACGATAGCTTTAGTGTCGGCTATACTTGAATATGCAAGCTATAGAACCTCAAATTCTAAACATACCATACATGTGAATTTCCCTGCCTATATAGTACCTGGCAAGCAAAGTTTAAAAAGAAGCAGGCCTATCAAGTCGGAAACTTCTCATAGGGACCTATACTAGTGAAGAAAAAGATAAAAATGGCTAATGAATTTGCTTTCAACTTATGATCTTCCTAGTAATTTCCTTTCTCATGAAGATGTCGACATAAGATTTTATTTTATTTTTCTTAGCTAGCCACATTCTACTCTTTGTTTTTTTTTTCATGCAAATGAAAGTACAGCCTAAACATAATATTAAGATGCCCTTTTTACAATAAAAAATTATTTTAAATATGTTTTAAATAAATATTCTAATATAAATAATAATCTTTAGATTAATGTAAACTATTTATAACAACGACAACAATACTTAGTAAAAATTTACCTGAAACATGATGTCTAGAGAAGTTCAGTAATATACAATTCTACTCCTAACTAGTTGAGGTAAGGTAAACTATTTGTGGGCTTAAATTCACTCCAGTGAAGAATGGTTGTATTAAAGAAAGCTATTAGTTTAAGTCCAAGAGGATGAGTTTAACAGACAAGGGAAGCTTACTAATTAATAAAGTGTTATGGTTCAAGACAAACACATAATTGTATTATTAATCATGAGTACACATTTATATGGTTGTTCTCATTCAAATCAACTTTGTAAACAAAATTTCTAGAGATGGAGATATCTTAAAAACCAATCTAGTCCTATGCGAAAGCAGTACCAGATTTGCGTAATTTCCACTTGATTGCTTCACCTTCCTCTGCCCTTCTCTCTCGTCTCTCTCTCTACCTTGAATCCTAAGTATGGTTTAAGTCCTCTACTCTTGTTTTTTGCTGCTCACAAAATAGATATCTATATATACACACACGTCTGGTTTCTATATAGCTTTCATGTTCATATCATTCCCGGTCTTATCCTTCGTAGTGGGCACTTCAAGTTTTCGTTGATAACAGTCCTTCTCAGTCTAATCCTTGAACGAAAATGGGACGACATTCCTGTTGTGTAAAGCAGAAACTAAGGAAAGGTTTGTGGTCGCCTGAAGAGGATGAGAAACTTTTCAATTACATAACGAGATTTGGAGTTGGTTGCTGGAGTTCTGTTCCCAAGTTAGCAGGTGATAACAACTTGGCATTTTCTTGTCTTTCTTGAGCTAAAGTTTCTGTCTTGGCTTTTTGAATGATTTTAATTAAGTTGCTGTTTGCTTATTGCAGGCTTACAAAGGTGCGGAAAGAGTTGCAGGTTGAGATGGATAAATTACTTGAGACCTGACCTTAAAAGGGGAATGTTTTCCCAACAAGAGGAAGATCTTATAATCAGTCTTCATGAAGTTCTGGGCAACAGGTAAATTAATGTCAAGTAGACAATCCAGTGGGTTGAAAATGGAAATAGGTACTCAAATATTTTGGATTTTGAAATGCAGGTGGGCTCAAATTGCAGCACAGTTACCAGGAAGAACAGATAATGAGATTAAGAACTTCTGGAACTCTTGTCTGAAGAAGAAGTTAATGAAACAAGGTATCGACCCAACAACCCACAAGCCTTTAAGCCAAGTAGAAGTGAAAAAGGAGCGAAATTCCATAGATGAGGCATCTTTGGAACTGCCAGAATCAAAAGGATTGCCAATTATATCGATCTTAGCTGAGCCAGAGTCTGCATATTTTGGTAACGACGCAACTTCCTATAGCAGTGGATTGACAGAAGCTTCAAGAGACCAATTCATCACCAGACAAACTTATGATCCTTTGTCCTTCTTTGAATTCCAAACCGGCGTCGATCAGGTTGGATATAACCCGGGTCTTTCCGGCCTCTCTCAGGCAACTTTCAGAACCTTCGATCATAACCCAATTGAAACAATTACCAATTTTGCTTTCACGTCAATGCCAAGCTTAACAAGTTTCGACCATGGCAGCGTCAGTGGGACAGAATTTTCAGATAATTCCGCTTCTAGAATGAGTTCTTTGTTCCTAAACGAGCCTAAAGAAAGTTCCAGTAATAGCTCAAACATCAGCAATTACACAGGATTTCCGATGAACAACATGGTGGAAAATGCAGCTTTTTCATGGAATGCCAACAAAGTAGAGTCGGTGTTTCAATTTCATGTCAATGATATCAAGGCGGAAGAGTTGAAGCCAAGTCCATGGCATGAAGGACATCTACATATTGATAATACAGCAGATTTTAGCAGTTATCAGTTGACGTCGCTATCAGGAGATCCAACAGGAACAAATTTTAACGTCTTCAATCAGATATGAACTGTAAATTCATTCTTTTACCATTTCTCTTCGGCTTTCTCTTTATCCGAAAACACACTAGATGTTGATAGTACAGGAGTGTTTGAGGTTTATTTTTCATTTTCTATTAAGGAGATTCCGAAAGAAAGGAAAAGAAAAAGAGACTGAAGCACTGATCTTTCTTTGAGTTCTACTTGTATTGTTCTTTTCTCCTGGTTTTTTCTTCTCTCTCTTCTATCATTTTGTATTTGATTCCTACAACAGTTGGACTTTGGAATAATGTACCCATCATTATACAGTTTCAAGAGTGAAAACTAAACTTTCTGGTCTCGACTAATAGTTAGCTGTTACAGCAGTATTTTCAAGGCAAGTCCTTTTCGTACTTAAAGCTAAGACCCTCCTTTTCGAAGTAAAAACACACGAAACGTACACAGCACTCGAGTCTGTCTCTGGTTCAAAATTTGTAACGGGCAGACCAAGTTGGAGTTCAAGACCATTATTATTTTAAGAAGATAGTACAAGAACATTATTAATAGAAATATGAATTATGACGAAGAGAGAAGATGGATGTGGGGTAGGGTTTTGATTGTGAAATTTTAATTTCGCTGGCAGAGTCTGAGAGAGTAAATAATAAGAAGATTATCCAGGGCCTGTAGTCATATCCAAGATACTGATTTCCTGGCATATGATACAGCTGCTATTTCCAGGACCCTCCATGCACTGGTCTGAGTCTCCTCCCAAAAGGCCAAACTTGGCTGCCTGGCTATTCTGTCCTAGCTACCTCTCTCCATTATTGGAGAGATAAGAGAAACTAAGAGAGTTGAACACACACGTAGACACGCAGAGAGAGAGAGTGGTGAGGTCAAACTTAAACACAACAACAACAAACTATAGAAGGTTCAACAGGATTCAATCATCTTTGGTTCTCGAGCTTTTGTGGATGAGATGAAGAGGGCTCTATCACCCTCATAACTTTAAAACTCACCAATAGAACAACAAGCTTGTTTCGTGGTGTAGAGAGCGAGAGAGAGAGAGAGAGAGAGGGAAAGAAGGTCCATACACATGCTCATCACCTGTCTCTTCATCAATTGTTCGTATCTTTTATGCATATATCTCGGCATATCTGAAACCGCCTCGAATCTTTTTTACGTAAAGAACATGTGAAAATAAGAAGTAACAGTAAGCAAAATAATGGTACAATCATAGTTTACATCACGACAAATTGCTGTTGGTCAAGATTTTGGCAAATATGTGCCTAAGGCACTTGATCTACGCTTGCTCCAGAAAGCTTGGAAAATTTGGTTTAGTCTGGGTAAAATGTTTTCTTTTCAGTTCAAACAAATCAAACACCTGAAACTCACAAGATGTGGTCCTAAAATGATCGATACATGAACTATGCCTTAAGTCACTATCAGAATTGGTTCAAGAGGCATAATTGACCCGAAAGTCACCTGAGCATTAATTATGCCCTATAAGAACAAAACCACAACTTTCTTCTACAGGAGGATGCTGACAGTAGAAGATGCATATGCAATACCTTAAGGAGCAGTTCAGTTATTGTTTCTATATACTTCGGAAGTTGTTCAATCCTGATTTTAATGTTTCTGCATCACCATACACGTATGAACTCTATGCTTGGCGATAGCTATATAAATAAGGTGGTCGCATATGCCTTTCTATTCTTGACCCGTGCATAACTTTGATTGATAAAGGCTATTTGTATAGATTAAAATTCTTAAGTCACAAACAAAGCCTTTAATGTGATATTAAATAATCGAAACCTTCAAATCATCTACCCTTAGTCTTTAGGCCAAACTCCAATCCTCTAAAAAGAATGTTAACCTTTGATCCTAATCTTTACTTTTATTTCCTTCCACATGCAAGATAGATAAAGAAGGAAATGGCAACAAATAATTACATAATTACACAATTAAAGACACGTTTTAGTCGAATGAAAAGAAATTTTGGAAAAGACAGACATAAAGGCGGTAAAACTGAAGAAGAGAACTACTAAGTGACATGTAACCTTATTATGGTGTCAGATGTATATAGTGGCTGCTGCTTTTCTTGGTCAAATAACGGTGCCCGACAAGAGATATTGATATGCTTTATCTAATGATGCCTCATCGAAACATCCCAAAGGTAAAAACTTAGACTGCACCGACAGGGAACGACTGATCTTCGTATGTTACCAATAATTAACCAAACATGTCAAAGTCAACACGTCAAGTAGCGTTCATGAATCTAGTATTTATAATTGAAGGTTATCATAAAAATAATGGATAGGGAGCTACTTTCTCTGTTATTTCATATTTGGTCAAGTAAAGCACAGTTTCCTTTTCCAGGTCTTACTATATGCAATTTACGGATTTCTAGAGACTAAATCTTGAAAACAATCTTCAAGGAGAAAAAGGGTTTAATATCTACTAGAATTCACATTCTTTTACATCCTGATCGGATGCAGATCTGTCTGTGGACCTGTTATACCACTAACGAATGTCTTGCTAAATAAGCATATAGACAATGAAACTTACAAAAGATGATTAGAAAGTAGAAACTAATATACTGAAAAGGGAAGAAAATATATGAGCTACAGTACTTAATGAATTTGCTAGTCTAACTTGACATTGGAAAGGTTTACTGAAACTGCAAGTTCACACAAGTGGAATGAAAATGACGGCAGAGCCTATACCTTCTTGTTTGGGTTGAGTTTGGTACTTCTCATTCCAGGCATGGTATCTCGGTGAGACGGTGACAGTATCGCTCATAGTAGGGTAGGTGCGATATTTCGAATATAATAAATTAAAATAATACTAAGTTAGGTTGATATTATAATATATTAAAAAATAGTTGAACAAATTAAATTAAATTAAATTAAAAAGCACTTGTTTTTAAAAAATTATCTAATATTCTTGATTAGTTTTTTCTTTCAATTTACGTCTGAGATGTTAATTAATAAAGATTTGATAAGGTTTAAAATTTTTAGAACGGTTATATTAATCATTGTAAGAGCATTAATAATGCAGTTCCCATTTTAAAATGTTAACACAAGTCATCCAGGATATTTTTTAGTTAAATCTTGTAGATACACAAGCATCTTTTTTGTTTAGGTACCTTAGAGAACTTTAATATATATTAGAAAAATTTCACCAAATACATTTATTAGGAATATTTAAATCTCTCTCTCTCTCTCTCTCTCTCTATATATATATATATATAATTTCTAGCTCAAATCTTTATTGTTCCAAAGTTGCATATGAATAAAAGAACGTGTAATTATACTATTGTTTCGAGCTATCCTAACAAATGCACAAATCAAGATTTGAATTAGAAATGTCGAATTCCCTTGTGACTCTAGGGCTTCACTAAAAAAATAACAATCTAAGCTTATGTACGGATTCTTGGAGTTTGCTTCCAAAAGAATTATTGTCGTAGACAAGCTTCTGTGCTTGTTAATACTTTTCAATGGCGTGACAAGGACACAAAACTACAAATTAATCTTGGGATGGCTACTAATAATAGTTGTTGACAGAGAAGAGGCAGTGATCATCTCAACCATAGAAAGATTGTAAAAGAAATATTGCAAACAAATGATAGGTTTTTCAACAGGAGTTTGTTGTTAGGCTTAACAGCAATGATGGCCTTAAACATGAAAGACCAAACAACCTTAAATTACATAAAAAGACCATTTACTTAAGTTCAAAGTCTTGTTTTAGCTTCTCATCAAAGACAAGTAATTACCTAATGAAAAAAAGTCTTCACAAAGGTGATTTCATGTCTCTGTTGGTTGCCTGGTTTGCAATGTGAACATTAAGAAACTTCTAATTACGTGATTCATGATTGTTTCTTCCACATCGAGTTTCAAGAAGATCACTTTCATGGCTCTTCTAGGTCTTCCTAGTTTACTATATATGGTTCAGTGAAGTTAGGTGAAACAAAGAATTTGTATATTATATTCAATGGTAATATTTTGCCACTCAAGTGACACACATTAGAAGACAATTGACGAGAAAGACGGACAACAAAGATATCTACTGATCAGAAGGGCAAGAATAATATTTGATCATTAACGTGCATTTTAACTCGCGCGGTATATTTCTATATTCTCCATGCGGTTGGCAAGCTTATACTATTAAACAGCAATTAGTAGCAAGTTTTGATGAATGAACCACATACTCATTGTTATTTAAATAAAAAATTGATAATCATGTCCATTTACGTTTTTATGGGACTTGAGATACTTTTTTTAAAAAATTTTCTTCCATTTAATATAAATAGAATAATACAAATTTATATCAAAATTACAAGTTATTTAGAATAGCATCGGGGGATAGGAGTTTGCTGCTAATAATTTTGAAAAAAAAAAGATTAACAAAAGAAATTTTAATTCAAAATTTTATTAAAATAAAATTCTTATATTTTTAATTTAAATTATAAATTTTCATAATAATCTGAATTATTGTAAGACTAAATTTATTTTAAAAATTAAATACAAGTATTTGAAAGAGTTATTTTATTAAGAATACATATAAAAATAAAAATATAGACACTAATTTTAAGTAAAATAATAATCTTGTAAGGGAAAAACAGAATTATTTTGTTATTTACCTCTTCTTTCCCTTGAGCCGACAAGGGCACATGCTCATCAACAGTGATGGGTCGGTCCTCTAAAGAATCAGGATTGTACCAAAATGTAACACTCCATTTTCATAGGACATATACCCGACATCTTAAGTGATATCCGAGTACGAAGGCTGAAAGAGCGGCATGCTAAAACAATCATCGGTTAAAACTCATTGAAAATTGTTTGAAACAATGTACCTATATGTGGAAAATCAATAATCAATTTTGATCCGACTTATTTATAAATAATTTCAGTCACAAAAATTACAATCATTACTGAAACTCTACTACACAAAGTCTAAGTTGGTGAAGGGCGCCTGCCTGCATTTCCGGATTCCTCAAGAACATGGACTTTGGTTTGGTCTAATAATCAATTCATGGGTTTACTTGCTCACTAGACTATGTCCGTAACAGGCTTTGCCAGAGAGTAAAGACGAGCATTTAGGAATTAAGATTGACTGTTGTTAACATTTGTCTCCCTTCCTACTTCCCTTTGTTTTATTTTCCCCTTTCTCCTTCGTTTTGTTTTGCACACACACAACCAACTTTCAAATGAAAAAATAAGGCCATTCTAACCCATTAAATTGAAAGGAAAGAATTTATACACTTGTAAGAAAATTTAGTTTCCCATTATAAAATAACTCGCAATTTCAAGTCCTAGGTCAATTGAAGCATAATCTTTGCGGGCTGGTAGAGAGTTTGTTTGGAGTAAGTTGTCTAAACAAGATGAAGGTAAATGAAATGTTATAGTTATACAAACAAATTTATAGCCTTAACAGAGAGACTACCATATAGGTGTATGAGAAGATGAACATGTTTGTATTAGAGGCTAACAAATCTTAGAAAAGCATATAGATTTAATATTTAATATTTAATATTTAATAGTTAATTTAATTTATTATAATTTACTACAACCAAAGTACCCTTTTCCGACGATTTGTTTTACGATGAAACCAAATTCGTCGCCAAAAGACAACATATTGCGACGTTTAAAAATATTCGTCACTAAAACTTATCATTTAGTGATGAAACCAAAAAGCGTTGCACAAGGGAAAACCTTTAGTGACATACGGAGAAAATCGCTGCCAAATCATGCACAATAGGTGACGATTTCTGATATTCGTTTCGAAATAATGCAATCGCGACGAAGTCTGAAAACATTACCATAACTTGTCAAACATTTTGCGACAAATCTCATAAATCGTCACCAAATGTTATGTGTTTTACGACGATATTATGAAGCATCACCAAAAGGTCAATATTTAGCGACGAAAGTCCTATTTCGTCGCACAAGTTTATACATTTGGTGGCGATTTCTTTTCATCGTTACTAAATGTCAAGCATTCAGTGACGAATTTGGAAATCCTCACCAAATGTTACACATTCAGTGACAAATTCTAATGAACATCGCTGAATGTATACAGAAATCGTCACCAAAGTTGATATATTGTTTAACAAATTATTACAAATACAACAATAAATAAACCTTAAAGCTGAGTTCAGTTGATTGACTCACTAAATAACAATGATATAATTATTTATTTGGATTCCAAGTAATATGAGAGTTTGTAAAGATAAATGAGTCCCCGATATCTAGATTCTCCAAAAGGGTCCTTACACATTCGAATGCACCAATTGGAACAATAACAGTTGTTCCCTCAAGTGTAGGGTTTTTTACACCCTCTTGCAATAACTTTTCTGCTATAGCTAAATTTATAGAGGATGCAGTGAGTAAGTCGCTAGATTTAGTGCCTAAAACACAATCAGTATAGAAGCTAGATATTGTCATATTAGTAAACCATTAAATGAACTAAAATTAGAATGACATGCATACGTGCATGAGCAAACGAAGTATTCAGAATTGACGAATTTTTCAAATCAACTGATTTCCCTAATCCTTTACAGAATGTTGTGTCATCACTCCTACCTCCATAGCCATACATGTCATAGTCGAGACTCAAGAAAGCTTAAAACAACATATAGTATAAACCATCAAATGTGAATATATATAATAGTTTCATAAAAGGAAATGAGAAGTACATAATAAGGAAAGTGACATTATTTGGATGATACTAAACACCTTAAAGCAGAAGATTAGCCATGAAAGGCAAACGATGATTAGTATAAAGTGGAGATTGCATCTGCATTGTTGGTTTTCTCAGTAGGGACAATTTTGCCACATTTCTCCCAACAGAATGAATTAGGGTCATTCGGAACTAGTCTCCATGTCAACATTCCTTCATTAATAATGTTAAGAGTTGTAAAAGTCGATTTAGAATAAAACGATGATATGTTTAACTCTAATTTCGATGACAACTGAAACTAGTCCAGTTTAGCACTTATACATCTTCAATGTGCCTAATTATATGAAAGTTACCTTTGCTAAAATTTCAAAAATTTATTATGTAATTTGTATCTAATGCAAAATTTAGAATTTAAAGTAGAATAGACATGACTATGTTCTTCATGTACATACATATAGTATTATCTATATGTCTCTATATTACTATTAATGGAAATGCAAAAAAGTTAAATACTCTTGAAACAATTTCAAGATTATACAGAAACAAAGCTTTTATGAGATAAACGTTAAATGTCGTTCGGAAGATAGATATAAAGAAATAACAAAGATAGACAGTAAATGGTGGCAGGAGGTATATGGTGAAAACAAACTATAAAATTTTAAAGTATTGCTAGGATAGAAGATAACAACTTTTTAGTAGTCCTAGTTACCGAAATTAATTAGATTTAATTTGAAAATCATATATAAAAATGGAGTGGATAACACTGTTAATGGATTGTGTAGAGTATAACACTTTTTAAATGCAATTCGTTACAGAAATTTCATTGAATACCTTATAGACATGACAAACGCATCCCAAGATTCAAATGCAAATAATATGTTTTCCCTTCCATCACTAACATTAACTCATTCTATGCTACTTCCATTCTAGACAACCTAAAACCATACAGTGAATGCATATATAATCGCCAGATCAAAACTGAACATAACACCTTCAAAACATATGAAAGCTCAAAGTCACAAATGCTAAGCATGATGCATTCAGATAAGTTCCTCGGTAGGCAAAATCCAAAAATAACTTGAGAACATTCAGTAACAACAAGGTCAACTAAACCGATTCAACTCCGAAGACTAGTTGAGTAAAATCCAAACTCTCCAAAGATAATGTACAAATAACACACAAAGAAATCACACAACGAGTACAAAACACAAAGAAATCAACTTTAGCACCGCAAAAAACACCCTATGTGTAGTTCTACACAAAGAAGGTTCAGATCTACGCTAGAAGGATAAAAATCACAAATTTTCTATTTAACAATGGTAAAATACTTGTTTTCTTTCTCCCGCTGTCTCGAAAGGCAAATGCAAGCATTACAGGAAAACAGGAGAAAATTGATAGAAGAGATACTAAAACTTATGACAAACCAAGATCAACAAATAAAGAGCTGATCTAGTCAGTAAAAGATGTGGAAATGAAGACCGCAACTGAAAATACAACAGATAGTAAAAAAGAAGTAACAAGATTACAGACCGTGTTCTGATATAGTCAATGAATTTGATAAGTGGGTAAGATGTCAGAGATTGCTAGTTTTAGGAAGACTTGACGGAGAGTATAGAGGAAGAATTGAGTTCCAGATAAAGGTAAAGCTTTTTTAAGAACAATAAAAAAGGAAAGAAAATGCTTGGGTTTTGGCGACGTTTTCTATAATTCGTACCAAATTTATACTTTTAAGCGACAATTTAACAGATTGGTACCAAAATATTGTACATTTTGCGACATTATAGGTATTTCGTAGCCAAAGCTTGGCATTTTGCGACGAATATTGGATTCGTCACAAAATGTGGGAGATTAGAATAATATAACTACGTTTTTTTCCGCGTAGTTCCAAATGTATTGGAGATGGTTATCATTAATCGTAGTTAAATGTTTTGCAATTTACTACGAATCTTGGTTTCGTCGCTGAATATTGGAAAGGTAAAAAAAAATTTTAGGTTGGACTACGTCGTTTGTCTTTAATCAAAGTTGCAGCCTTCCCCCTCCCTCTCGTTTATATGTTTTCTCTCAACTGAATATTCTTCCTCTTTCTTCAATCTTTCTTTAGCTGTTCTTTTCGATTTTCTACTCTTATCATTCCTCCCATCTATCATCTCGTGGAGTTGAGCTCAACTTGGTAATTTTTCTTTTTTAATGTCTTAAAGCAACTGAATGTAAATTTGTTGTGGTTTCTTCGATTTCTTCAGTTTTTTGTAGGGATTGAGTAACAAAATGTTGGGTTTCTCTTGAATTGTGTAAATGATGGTGAAGAAAGGGGAATGAATGGATGATGGTGAAGAAAGGGGACTGAAGAAAGGGGACTGAATGGATGAATGGTTGAAGGAACACATGTTTGTTGAAAGTCCTATTCTAACGAATACCTTTCATTTTTTGTCCGAAATGTGATTTGGTTTGACATTTAGTATGATTATGTTAAGGGAAGATGATTGAATATGTTAAGGACATAAAAGATTAGGCGTAGGTATTTAGATAGAAATTGCAAACTCTACGATAATGTCACTGCCAATTCATTTTGTAATGGAGAAACATCAATTTCTACAAACTACTAGCTCGGAAAATCTCAAAGCTTAAGTCAAGTTCTATGTGCCAGAGTAGTAACTCATATTCTTTTCCCACTTCTAAATCAAATTCAAATTTTGTTATATTAATTGCTACTATTCACAAACTGTAAGCACGTTCTTTAGTCCTATATCAAGTTTAACTTCTAAGCTTTATAACTCAACACTTGGTATTTCTTTTGAATTCTAAGCCCTAAGATTTATTATAGCCATATCAATTTCATTTCAATTTGTAAGACATAGTTCTAACCATTTTATTTATTTTAAAGTTTTAAGATAGTTTTCAAATTTAGCTCCAATCATTTTAGACTCTAAGACTAAGTTCTAACATTTCTTTTTAATTCTAGGCCTTAAGATTCATTAAGGCCTAGAAACTTAATTTCAAGCCTTAAGACACAGCTTTAGACATTTATTTTTAACTCTAATCCCTAAGATTCACTATAGACAAATCAATTTAATTTTAACCTATAAAACTTAAATCTAGTCATTTCTTTTTGTATGTCAACATGAGTTCAAATGTTTACCAACCAGCATTCTAATAGAAGATACAGATATATCATCATTCCAAAGGAGAGATGTCGAGCCCAATATTATTCAACTGGATGAAGCCCTACCTCATCTTATCTTACAAACAAATGAAGACTATACTCAGGATGACTTCAATGAAAATGATGATACTTTGCTAGAATATATTAGTGATGAAGAATCAAACGATAATGTACTTAATGATGATGATTATCTTCATCTTGATCATGATGATTGAATGTAAGTTTCATTGTTTGTATTGTTTCAAATGTTAAAACTATAGGTCTTATTTTGTTAATGTTGTAGTTATGTTAATTTAGGATGACTATAAGCATATTTTTAATGTTTTAGTTATGTTTTTGCGATAATTGATGATTTTCAAAATCTTGATCATGATGATTTCTGTAAATAAATTTCTTTTTTTGATTGAAATGTTAAGAACATAATTGTCTGATATTGTTGATGTTTTACACAGGCTCGTTATAATGGCACTTGGACGAAACAAAAGAAAGGGGGTGGTGACGGCAAATGAAGTTTCTCCTACAGAACAACCAGCAATTGCATCATTAGATGAGGAAAGTTAGCAACAATAACCTTTACCAACATCGTCTGGTAGTCATGAAGGATCTTCAGGTCTATTATTGATAACAAAAAATGTTTTAATTTATGCTCTCATTATATGTTTAGTGTGTTTTTTTTTATCATTATGGCTTTTTTCAAGTTCCAATACTAGCCTCAAAAAATGAGGTAAAGGTAAGACAAAAGGAGCTGAGTTGCAACGGATGAATGTTGCAATGAATACCAATTTGATTGACTCCACGTAAGGGCGCTCAATAGATAAGATCCAAGCTACAAAATTGGCCAGTGAGTTGGGCGTCTTCGTGAGGAATGAGTTGCCTTACCTTCAGCAAGTCAGGCATTTGAAGGAAGACAACTTGCTGTAAAATGTTTCAGATAAAGTTTTGGTAATATTTCAATTAATTTCATTATATGTATTACAATTTTACTTAAATAACATAATAACTTATCTAATACGTGTTTTCACAGATAAAGCTCAATATCGTTGATATTGACATGCTTACAGTTTTAAGCAGTGTTAGTTCATTGTTGAAGCAAAGGGTGAAGGATTATAGATATCAGCTTTATAAATATTATCAATCTTTCCCTTCCGATCAAGAGGCAAGAAGACATGTTCTGGAACAGCTGACTGAAGAAAATTGGAATGAAATGTGTGATTATTGGGCTTCAGTGAAGGTTCCGGTAATTAGTTTTCTCTCCACATTTCCTTCCATTAATTATGTTTAAACATCTCATAACTACTTCTCTTAATTTAGGAAAAGTGTGAGAAAGCTAAGGCCAAAGAGCAAAAAATGAAGACTCCTCATAACACCAGGTCCAGGTCTTTTGTTGTCATTCGACAAGAATTTGTAAGTGTAATATTTTCAATTTATTATTTTGTTTTTGAATAAAATAAATTCTAATTGGTTATAATTTTTTAAATTCATATTATAGAGTCAAATACACCTCCAAGGGCAAGAGTGTGATAGGATCACATTGGACAAACACACACACTATAAGGAAGGTCAAGGTTGGACGTCTGAAGAGACACAAAGTAATTATGTAAGTACAAATAAATTAATACTACAATTTATCTTTTTATGTAATAGTAAGTAATTATTTTTTAGTTAACTCGATTTTCAATTCTAAATTGTAGGACAAGATGCAGAAATTGTTACAGACGTCATTGGCTAAGGGGAATTATCCTAATGTCGATGACATTTGCAACAACGTCCTTGTTACACGATCGAGCTATATCAATGGTCTTAGGTATGACCTGTATGGCCCTAAACTTATTGGTACCTCTTCGTCCCGACCAGCATTGTTAACAGTGCTTCAAAAGGAGAACAAGACGCTGAAGACTAAGTTAGATCGTAATATTAAAGAAGTTAACAAGCTTAAAAAATTAGTTAAACAAATACTAGGTCCTGCATATGTTAGTGGTACTGACTCAGATTAAGACTCTTAGTTTGTAAATGATATGTAAATATTTTTTATATAAAATGTGTTCCATTTTATATGTTTATTTTATTTCAATTTATTATTATTTTAAAAATATGTCACTAACATTAATTATAAAATGAAAAATATTAATATTTCAAACTTTCTTAAAATTGTCATAAATTTAAAATAAATTTGTTTTTAACAATTATAATAATTGTTAAATTTAAAATTAAATTTTGTCACTAAATAATATTAGCTACCAAAACAAATTCATCACAAAAGTCTTAAAAATTGTAATAAATTTAAATTAATTCATTTTTAACAATTATAATCATTATTAAATTCAAAATTAAATTTTATCACTAAATAATATTAGCTACCAAAAAATTTCGTCATAAAAGGTCATTAGCTACTTATACAGCGCGTCGCTAAAAACGTTTCGCTACAACAACATATTAGCAGCTAAAAGTATTTTGCTACCAAAACAAAATCGTCACAAAAACCTATTAGCTATCAAAACCTAATTCTTTACAAAAAGTTTTTACCTACGTTTAAGAAGTGTCTCTAAAAATGTTTCCCTACAACAAGAACTTAGTAGCTAAAACTGTTCAGCTACTAAAATAAAATTGTCACTAAAAACAATTACCTACGAATAGGCTTTAGTAGGAAAAAAGTTTTATCTACGAAACATAAACGTCGCACATTACTATGTATGACGTTCTTTATTATCATCGGTTATATTTTTTATCGACGAATTATTTGTGTCGAAAACACTTTTATGTGACAACTCCAGGAAAACATCGTGGATGTTGTTTTGCTACTGGGATTTAGCGACGATTTGGGTGACGATATTTTTTCGTTGCACATTAGTATTTGCGATGATTTGTTATTCTTTAGCGACGTTTAATTTCGTCGTTAAATGTCCTATTTGTTGTAGTGATTTATGTGTTTGTTTAAATAAGATAGAATTTGCTTATGTGCCGCTCTACATTAATAACATTAATGATAAAATTATCTATATATTATATTTATGATAAATTAAAATTTTAGACTTTCAACTTATTTATCTTATAAGTTTAGTTAATATTATTAAATTAAGTAAATACTTATATTTAAAATATAATTTATGTTTCTTTTTGGTAAGATAATCACCTTATTATGGTTATAGATGACAAAATTGGCTCGATTTGACCTGATTTGACATAAAATCAATAGATTTGATCATATTTTGGGTCGAATTCTATAATTGTTTAAAAATTCAAACTTCAAGCTAGATATAGACTCTACAGTTCGACTGACTGGGCTATAATTACATATTATTAAGGGTCATATTAGTTGTAATTTTGTACTTTTATAACATATTCCATATGTATTATATGATGTTTTTCCATTTTTAGTTCATTATTTTATAGGTGATAATTTTAAGAAGAATTTCCATATTTAAGCATAACTTTCTCCATAAATTGAGTTGATTTTATAGTCATTAAGAATCTAACATGATGGATAACAATTTTGTAAAAGGCACTAGAGATAGATTCAAACTAAACAATCTCGAAAAATTAAAGAAGTTAGTTGAAAAGACCTAATAGGTCCCAAACACACTAAAAAAGACATATGCCTATCTTTCACGAGATTCAAGAGGTTAAGAAACAATATAAAACCAACGTTAGAGTGGTATATATGACTGGTACAAGACTCGTCATATTTTTATGCAAAAATTTACATAACAATACCAATATCAATTACAATTTAGTGTTAGCCACTAATCACATACTGCTTTAAAACACAAAAAAGTTTTTAACAAAATATGTTTTGATATAAGTGCTAGTCAGTTGTTAGTTCTTGTACACAAATTTCAAAGACATAAAAAATCATAATTTTAAGCATTTTAAGACCATTTTATACAACCCTAACTATAAATATTATCATTAAGATTAGCTTAGAGAGACGAGGAGTATGACAACCACACTATGATTGTTTCAAAGTTTAGTCCTAACATTAAGGAGGGATTTGAGCAAGATTGAAAAAGAATCATATAACTCTTCTAGTTTTTCTCTCTCTTATGTTAATATTGACTTGCTTTTAAAAAAATTATATTTAGTAATTTAAATTATAATTGGGGTTCTAGAAGTAGTTTCTGATGGATTTTTAATTATTAATGCATGATGAATTATAGTTTGGTTAGATTTATTCTCTTTGATTTTAACTATTGAGCGTATGACTGACCATCATAGATTTAATCTTAGGGATGAAGGATCGAAAGGTGGAGTGTGATATGCCACCAAGAAAATAAACATTCTAGATCCAGAAAAAGAAATTATTTTAGACTAGGTGATAATTAAATAAATTAGTTATAATTAATAAGTTTGATCATGTTGAATTATGCAACAAAGATGATAATTACCTAATTAGATATACTTGTATGCCTTGAGAGAGGGATTAATTTTTCAAATATGATAATCATTCTTACATAATAGTCAAAATTTCACATAAGTGAACTCTAAAGTCTTAATATTTATCTTATTTATTTTTTCTAGTTTAATTATATTGCCTTCATTAGTTTAGAAATTATTTTATAAATTCTTATTTTATTTAGTTTAATTGTTGACTAGGATTAATAAGTATAGTAATATTCTCGTGGGATCGATACTCTAAAATACTCCAATTTATTTTATATGATATGTTCAATTAAGTTTTAATGTTGTTATATATTGTCAATTCTACTTTTTCTTTATTTTTTGATCATTGATATGAGATAGGAGATCCAAAAGTAGGAACTTGGATGACATAATCTTATAGACCCTAGAATCGAGTGAATCTGAAAAAAATAAAACATAAAGGAGAGAATAGATGGTTACACATCAAGACAACATCGTCATCAATATGGAATACCAATAACTACCTCAAACTAGCATAAGGGACATTCAAATATTAGTAATAAATGCAAGCCCCTTATGTAACAAACTAAATTAGATGGCATAAAATTATAAGTTAAAGAAAATTTGTTTCCACTTGCAACTGACATTCAAGAGACCACCTAGTGAAGACACAATTACATTTATCATAGAATTCTACTCGGTGATCTAGACTTTTACATTGAGTGACCTTATAAAAGGTGAGATTTTAGATAAGGTATTTTCCTTATTAAAGAGAGAGAAAGCAAGGACATGATTTTGATCGAGGTAGATTCTTTTGAGGAGTGCAACAAAGTGTATTGTAGCACCCTACTTCCGCCCGATATGTACCCGTATGTCCATTATGTTGGAACCCCACCCTGGCGAATCATGGGCCCGATGTCCTACGTGACATCTGGATGCTTGTCCCACGAGGGAGGAATTCCCCACCAGGTCAAACTTAAAAACAAAACAAACTCATTTAACTTACCTTCGATCCTTTCACTTGATTTTAATTCCTAATTTCAAAAATAAATATCCAAAAATTACCAATTGCATAGAAAGGTAGAGAAAAGTCTTAGAAAAACAACGCTTCGAAAATTAGGTCAATTGGAGGTCGATAGAAAAAGTTATGGCCAAAAGAACATAAAAACAAAATAAATAAAATAAAAATAAAAATTTAATTTTCGGTACAGAGAACGATCGCAACTTTGACCCAGGAGTTGCGTGTCGCTAGCGTACCTTGGTACGCTCGCGATGCGGAAACAAAAGAGACAAGTTGCGATCGCACGATAGCGAACTTGGGCTGGGTGAGCGCTCGCTTGTGACCGTCAGCGGTCGCACTCGCGAGGAGCCGCGAGGCCTCCCCTGCTTGCTCTCGCGACCGTCGCGAGGCGCGCGCTGAATGCGTGCTCTCCGACTGCGAACACTCGCGCTCGCGAGTGGCTGTGAGTCTAGCTTCTCAAAACAACAGCAAACTTCAAAAATTCATAACTTCTCACTCAGAACTCCAAAATTGGTAAATTTGGTATCAATAAAAATATAAAAGGAAACTCTACAACTTTCCTGAAGGATTCAAAAACCAATTTGGTCTCTAAGGGAGTTAAAAACCACTGTAAAGAGTCTGCCTGTAAAAATGTCCTAAACAGCACAGAATTTCTAAACATCATAACTTTCCACTCTATGGGCCAAAAATCACATACTTCATATCATCAGAAAGAGAAAAAGAAAATCCAAAACTTCCATGAAGACCCTAAGAACAATCTAAAACTCTATGAGGATCAAAATTTCTTCCCAGAAATTTGAAATTTTGGCAGCACCTACCCCAAAATTTAATAATCCACTTCTTTCAACTCTCACATCTAAAACCAGTACATGATACCTCATTGGAAAGCTATGAAAATGCTCTATATC
>JANZXR010000006.1:33807258-33824358 GCA_027575705.1 Erythroxylum echinodendron
TATTCATAACAAGGCTACAGATTCTTTAAAACCTTAAAAAGGACGAATGATTGAGAATGAAAATATAATACGGTCTATAAATAATAGTTAAATCGAAGAGTGGTTGATTCAAATGACTTATTCAAAAAATATATGGTTTACATATTATTATGTCTGTATAATAATTTACTTAATATATATTTAAGGTTGATATTTTTTATCTTGTCTATCTTTACGGGGGGAAGAGAGGTAGGAAGGAGGGAGGGAGATTTTAAAAAATTTTGAAAATTTTGCAAAAAAATCCTACAATTTTTTAAAATTTTCGGTACTGGCCGGTATTTAACCGGTATTTTGAATACCGCCGGTACCAGCCAGTACCGGCCGGTATTTACATCCAGTATCATAATTTATATTCCGGTACGGTATATACCGGCCGATACCGGTATTCATAACAAGGCTACAGATTCTTTAAAACCTTAAAAAGGACGAATGATTGAGAATGAAAATATAATACGGTCTACAAATAATAGTTAAATCGAAGAGTGGTTGATTCAAATGACTTATTCAAAAAATATATGGTTTACATATTATTACGTCTGTATAATAATTTACTTAATATATATTTAAGGTTGATATTTTTTATCTTGTCTATCTTTATCCTATTATTTAATTTTTTATTAAGTATTTATTTTATTTATATATATGATTATGGTTATTTTATTTTATGTGAGTAATTCGCAAACAATGTCTCTACTAGGATAAAGTTGTGTACTATTGGACCTTCTTAGATTTTGAGTATCAAGGAAATTTTTATTGAGATGTTGTTATTGTTTTTATATTTAAGGTTGATATTTTGATTTAGGCTTAATCTAAAATTAATTTTTAAAATTCAAGAAAATAGAGTTTTGAGTAAAATTTAAGTTTGAGTTCGAAAAGGTCAACTAGATTCAATTAAAATAATATTTTTAAAAATATAACAAAATAATATCATTTAATTTACTAAATAAAGAACTAATCAATTGAAATAACATTTTATTTAAAATAACTTATAAATAAAAAAGGAGTTAGTTAGTCATAAGCCCATCCACAGACATCTTTAAGAGGTGTTTGGTAAATAACTTTTCAGCTGTTTTTTAATTTGTTGATTACAAGTTAGCTTTTTGACCATCTTAAAAAGGTACGGATATATTTGGTGAATAACTTATTGGTTAACTTATTTAACCTTAATAAACTGATTTCTAAAAGCTCCATAAGAGTAGTTTTTGAAATTATTTGCCTAATGATAATATTGCCCTCCACTTTACTCTCTACTTTTAATCTGTGTGCTTTTAAAGTTGATTTTTTTAATCCTACAATTATGTCGTGAAGTTGGGAAGAATATAATAAAAGAGTTAATTAAACTTTTTAATCTTTATTTAATTTTATAATATTAGTTTACATTTAAAAATATCATAATATTAAGTTTTTAAACATAAAGAGTCACATGAAATTAATATTTTAAGTATATAACTACTATATATCGTATATGTGTCATACTATAATTATAGATATTTTTAATTTATTAAATAATAAAATTTATACATATTATATAAAAATACCATTCATATTAATACAAAATTTAACGTTAGATTGCTATTATTATTATTATTATTATTATTATTATTATTATTATTATTATTATTATTATTATTATTATTATTATGTTTTTATTATTATGTTTTTTATTAAAGTTATAAACTTAATTTTTGTAAAATTAAATATCTAAATATAAATTCTTATAAAAATATTCAACAAAATACTAATATAATTTTCATGCCCTTATAATTTTTTTAAAAATCATGCTTTCATAAGTTATTTTATACGTTAATAGATAATACTAAATAACTAATTTTACCAAACATCTTTAATAAACAGCTGATGTTATCTACAGGTCAAATCATTTGATATAATTAGTTATCAGTTAATTGCTGATAAAATCAACTAACGATTAATGCAATCTACTGTTTGCCAAACAGCGCCTTAATATGTACTAAAAAAATAAAATTGTCAATTCTATAATAAATGAAAAACAAAACAAAAAAGTGAAAAATACAAAACTTTACCCACCTGGTTCACCTTTGTCGCTTCAACTTCAACTCAAAAATAAGAATCAGATTGCTTCGTTTCCATAGAACGTTACGTGCTTCGTTTCCATGGAAACACAGGCAAGTGTCTCCCAACATGATCTCTAGCCACTGCAGCCAGAAACAACGACTTAGGACTTAGCTAGAAGTCTAGTCACAACCCTTTGAACTTGTTAGGAATTGGGGGGTGCTTTTAGGCACAACAGAGGGCAGCCGCTAGACGATAAACCCCATTTGGCAATGGTGTCACCTTATGAACATTCGGGCTTTAACTGAAATTAGGGGAATCTTGTACCGGGACAGAGACACTTACATGGAACTCAATCCAGCCCCAATGTACTACATCCTTACACGTGTTATAGTTGTGCGTCGTATAACCCCACCCGGAACAAGGAAAGAACTCGGACGAGTTATGGACACGAATGAAGGAAGAAAAGGATAACTTGTTAGAAAGTTTTTAATGAATCATGCAAATTAGTCCTTTTCCTAGGTAATTAGAATTACCTCAAATATATACAAGCTAGCGAATCACATCACTACTTAATAAATTAAGAGATGTACCAGACTCAATTATTACACCTTTAATTACATTACTAACAAATGGACTGTTTGGTTCAAAGAATAGAATAAATAAATAAAAGAATGATTATTCTTAAGAATGGAAAAGATGAGAAATAGAATAGAATGAATATTACTTTATTTAGTTCAATGAATGGAATAAATAAAGAATTTATATACCAGTATTTGATTTGAAAATATAAACTTAGAATGACAAAAGAATAACTAACAAAAAGATTATATTATTATTATTATGATTAATAAATTCCTTATTATTATATATTTTGTTAATTTTATTTATTTTTATTTTTATTATTAACAATATTATTATTAAATTATTGTTCTTATTAAATTTATTATTCTTATTAATATTAATTATTGTTATTATTATTAATTTTCTACTTATTATTATTAATTTTATTAATTATAATTATTAAATTCCTTATTATTATTAATTTTCTTCTTATTATTATGAAATGTATTCTTAATATTATTAAATTTATTATTCTTATTATTATTAATTTTCTACTAACAATTTATTATTATTATTAATTGTTTTTATATTATTATTTATATTTATATTATTATTATTATTATTATTAATAAATTCCTTATTATTATTAATTTTCTTCTTATTATAATTAAATTTATTATTCTTATTAATATTAATTATTATTATTATTAATTTTCTAGTTATTATTATTCTTATTATTTTTTTAATTATTATTATTATTTTTATATTTAAATTTATTAATATTATTATTAATTTTCTACTAACAACCATTATTATTATTTTTTATTATTATTATTAATTTTCAACTAACAACTATTATTATTATTTATTCAATTTAATTTATTATTATTATTGTTATTATTATTATTATTATTAATTATTTATTATTTATTATTATTATTATTATGACTATTTCTTAATATAAGGAATATGTAATATTTAGGAATGTTATTACTTGAGTCATAAAATAAACCAAACAAGAGAATAAGTAATAGGTAAGAATAGAAGGATAGTAAATTTTCTATTACCTTCAACCAAACAATCCAAAAGTGTTAAATTCTCACTTATAAGGAATCAACCACTTGAAAATATGCCTTCCACTTTTATAAATCTATTTTATTTTTATCCACACATTTATATAAAACTCACACAAATATATATTTAAAAACCAGTGACACAGGCATATCAAAGATGATCCTGCGTCCAACCACACTATTTGACTTATTCAACATATTTAGAAGCAAGAGGCCACTAGATATCCTCCTCCAATTTCGGTCAATTCATTAATTTTGCCTAGCTAATAAGGGACCTTCTTGATGATCTTATATCGATGGTGATCCTTTAAGACATTGTTAGATTAGTTGCTGGCATGTACAAAGAAAATATTAGGAATTGGCATCACATCCCGTCCGAAATGATTACCAACCGATGACAATGATATTTTATTTAAAAATAATTTATTTTTTCAAATATATAAAATACCTAAAATTTTAATTTAACAAAAAAATATACAGTAATATTTTTTTGAGCAAATAATATAGTTTATATAAGTGTTAAATATAAATATCCTTCATACGTACATAACAATATGCAAATTATAATATAGTTTTATAAAAATATTAAATAATAATATGTAAATTAAGTGTATCAAATAACTTAGAAAAACCTTGAATTATTACAAGGTTATAAGGAGTAATTAATTGATATTTTGAAACATAAGAATGTATAAGGAAATATGCAACCCTAATTGCCACAAATCTTTTTAATTCCATGCAAAGGACAGTAATGGCTTGAAATTACATATGAATTCTAGAGAAGTAACATAAATAAATAGTAAAAGAATATCTAATTAAGCCTTACTTTAAGGACCCAAACCAAAAATAGAGAACCTATAGACCACGGTTACTACATGGTGCCACGTCACCAGGCCCGCCCTCGTTTAGCCGTTTTCCCTCCAGAACTGGAAATTTGATTTTGCCTTAATTTCTAATTAGTATTAAGCCTCCGCTTTGCGTGTGGATTCCGCTTATGCCGTTATCTTTCCAAAACACTCCTATATATACCCCTCGCTTTTCGCTTCTCTCTTGGTTTCAGACACAGAAGCAAGTCATTGATCTCTCTTATTCTTGTCGTCTAGATATCGTCTAGAAGCTTCCTTAAACTCTTGCTCGTTCTCATGGTGGTCGATAGTGGGTGGAACAGAGCTTTCACCAATGGGACTGTCAAATTTCTTTGTAGTTATGGTGGTCGGATTCGTCCTCGTCCAGGCGATGGCATGCTACGTTACCTCGGCGGACTTACCAGAGTTTTTGCCGTCGATCATTCTATTACCTTTGCGGGTTCGTTTTCAATTTTTTTAATTGCTTCTTTTTCACGTATATATTGCAGTCAGGATTTTGATTGACGATGCGTCGTTTCTATTTATACATAGCTGATGGTGAAGCTTGGAGAGTTCTGTGGATATTCCGTTGAATTGAGGTGTCAGTTACCGAACGGAGACTTGGAGACGTTGATTTCAATAAAATCTGATGAGGAATTGTCGATTCTCATACAAGAATACGATCGTTCGTCTCCTGATTCGAAGATTAGATCCGTTCTCTCCCCTCCTAAGTTTCTCAAAACGGTGTCTCCACCGTCAAGCGTATATTCTTCTGAAACCAAATCTGCTTTTGACGCCGTTAACCGCCGCCGATGTAAACCCTCGGTTGCTCGATATCTCCTTGGCGTTTACGGAGACCCCGTTACTCTCTGTTACCACCAATGGAGCACTGGAAGAAGAGCGTGTTATTTTGAACCTCTCCACTACGTGATTCGGCATTAAAGCTATAAAAATCCCTACAAATTAGGTTAGGGAGCATTAGATTTGTGCTTCCTATTCTGGAACGACGCAAATGTTAGAGATTTAGTACATAATCGAACCGAGAATACATCTAAAGAACAGCGGATTAACAAAATAGGCGATCCTTAGTATATACCCAGAAAACCCCAAAGCATAGGAGATATTGTTGAGCGAAGTTTTATGTGAATCGAGCTGAAACGGATGATGCGATACATTTTTTAATTGTCTGATTTTTTTCCTCGTCGGATCATTGACCTGCGCGTAAAGGACTGCTTGGTCGAAGGGTTAATAACGAACCTGAATCCAACCTAACATACTTTTATCGTTTAGTTTTAGGGTTTTCTCTTAAGTGAAATAGATCAGAATGAGATAAAAACGGAGGGTTTTATATTACGTTTCATTTCATCCTAAACAATGAAAAATAAGAAACTTCCGATTCGAAAAATTTAAGATATAACACAAACCAATAAATATATACTACCTAATATATCCTTAATAATTTTTCTTAATATTAATTATTTCTTCTAATCCTAACCTCTTTATATATAATTAATAATAATTTTATATTATTTCCTCTTACCTAAATAATAATATTTTTATATTATTAATAAAAATTGTATATAATTTAAAATAAAATAAATTTTTAATAAAATTTTTATTAATGAAAATAAAAATATATAAAAATTATTCATTAATTGTTTTATATATTCCTATATAAATAAAAATATAAATAAATAAATTTTAAATATAAATCACATATAATAGAATAAAATTTATTAAATAATTAATAATAATATTTTTATATAATTAATAAATTGTATATAATTAATAATAAAATAATAAAACTTTTATTAAATAAAAATATATAAAAAATTATTTGTCGCGATTGTGCATAACTTTTTAATTGGACATGATATTTGTTTTAAAATTATAACGTTAAATTTCTTGCAACAATCATTTTAATATTATAGGAATGATAGTTATTCATTATACATTACATTCTATTCAATATATCTTTTAATTAATATTTCACTACATTACATTACGAATCTTTCTATCTCTTCGAAATAATTTTTCACTATATTTACATTCATTATATTATAAACTATTTCTTTTTATCCTATCCAATTCTATTAATTAACATCCAATTACACAGACCGTAAGTTTTCGAAAACAACCGTTACCAGTTCATGTTTTTGAATTTCCTAAATATCCAATTGCGACAAAGGTGTGTAAAGTTAGTAGGAGTTTGTGGGAAATCGCGCAATAAAATCAGTAGGACAGGTGTTGGATGGTCTTTCGTGGGTCAAAAATGTGTTCGTAGCTTTTGATTCTTTTCAGAATATAATTAGTTGTCTTGGGTCGTTTAACATTTATGACGATAATCAGAATCGGCTAAAGTATCTCTTATAGGCGAATATCTAGACAACACTTCGCGTTAAAAAAATATACACGATTGCAACTGGAATGAAATTTTCATTAAATGCTATTTTGTACTAACTCTAACTCTGTTATACATAATTTTATCCATATATGTTTTTAGTCTTACATAGATCTCATATATTTGTATAAATAAGATTGTGTATAATAAAATTAATACAGGATAGTTGAATACAAAAAATTTGGTTCCATTGAAACTATCGAACGTCAATTATGAGTAACCACGTTGTTGTTATTATTATTATTATTATTATTATTATTATTATTATTATTATTATTTGCAATCTTTTTTAAATATCTTGAACAAATTAAATTAATATATTGTAAAGATTCTTTAGTTCAACTTCTATTTTTATTGTAATTTTTACTTTTTCTTATTTTTTTACCAAAGTTGAAAACAAAAATAAATTTTAATTTCTTCATCTTATTTTAATTTTTATTATTATACTATTAAATATTAATATTAATATAATTTAATTCATTTCATCATCTTTTTTTGTTTTATTCTTATTATACTATTAACTATTAAATTTTTAATTTTAATTTAATTTGTTTAATAACATATCATAATTATTAAAAATATTAATGTTCAATACAATTAAATATTAAATATTATTTCTACATATTAAGAGTCTAATATAAAAATAAATATTATATTAAATTATTCTAATTAACTAATTAAAATTTTTAATTATACGGTAACGCTTTAAAGAATAATATTAACATTACTTATAAAGAGAAAAATCAATTAATTAGATCTTTTATTAATATAATCAATTAATATTTTTCTATAAATGTAATAAACATAACATTTTGACAATAAACTCGATAAACAAAAAAAATTGTAAAAAAGTCGTGCGTGTAGTAAGGTTGATCACTACATAAAAACTCAAAAGAAAAGAAGGTAGCATTTATCTACAAATAATGTACTTTATAGAAAGATATTTTAAAATCAAATTAACATATTTTGCATTATTATTTTTAAATATAGATAAAATTTTCACCATAAATGAGCCCTCTAGATAAAAGACAAAAATTATTGACGCAAAAAAAGAATGCCTATTCGTTGACAAGTTGTATTAGGCATAAAAAAAATAGGCCAGCAAAATATTATAAGAAAGACGTTTACAACATTGAATCTTTATAGTCTTAACAAAATAATATATTATGTTCAACGAAAAGAAGTAATATTGTTCCTATTATTTCTGTGCGTACTCTCTTTCATAAGCATCAATTCATTGAATAAAATTGGACCCACAAAAATTAAATAGATGATTATTTAAAGATTCTTTTTCTTATACACGTCTAGATATAACCGATAAGGTTTATGTGGTAAGTGTACATTAAAAATAAAATAATGATGAGATTGATGTTATATTTATATATTATTCTTGAATTATTTATAGTCATTGTTCTATTAAGAATAGACATTAATAAATATATCAATGGGCTAGATCGGGCCCGGGCAGCCCTCGGTCTGGCCCAGCCTGGTCTCAAACACTCTAGGCATGGCAATAGGGGCCAAGCTCGGCCCTTTTTTGGCCTGAATTTGGCTGGCCACGAGCTGGCCCGCAGTTCGAAAAAATTGTGTCGTTTTGTCCAAAACGACGTAATTTTTTTAATTAAAAAAATATACCAACGGACAAACATGATGAGAGATGAGGGTTTCTTGCAAAATACAAAAATAAGAGATGAATCGTAAATAGTTGTAGAAAGAGTGAGAAAAAGCAAGAAAATTGGTCTAAGTCGACAAAATGCGGGCCAAATATATGGAGGAATGACTCCTATTCTTCTAGTTATTGGGAGGAATGGAGTAACGCCCCAAAATAAGGAATGATAATATTATCTATCCAATCATAACTATTTACTAAGCATTTTTTTTGATTTCATACCCATTTCTTTTTTCTCATTCCCACTAAACAAGCATACCCTTAGTCCATAAGATTAACTACTTCTTTCATAAGGAAAATAACAATTGCTAGTATTTTTACACTCTAGACCCATATTGCCGCCATCAATATTGCTGTGGGGATCTGCGGGTTTCAGCTACTTTGCAACGTCTGCATCAACCCAAAAGTCAAGTGCTTCTCTTGTCTATGCCTCTCCTGTCTCCATCATGTCTATTGTCTTTAGTTTGCATTCACAAGTTTCTCCATTATGCTATATTTCCTTTTCTGAAAAAGAAAAATTACGCATGAGTTGTAGATAAGAAAATTTGTCACTTGAGCTACAATTCGTTGACACGCCACTAACTTGCTTTTTAGAATAGATAAAATAGAGACTTTTGTAAAATTTGCTTGCTGCCTTGATTTTGATCCATTTGCATCTGCTAATTACTGAAGATAAAACAGTGAGCTTTCGTCTCATCACTAATCCTACATGTACAGGGAGACGTCCACTCTGTCTTCTACATCTCATCACTAATATTGTGAAGGATTGAAATCTATTAGAGGAAAACTAGCAAGGTATAATTCAAGTGTTTTTTTATTTACAGCCTTTTCTTATGAAATGAATTTATACAGGTATATGGAGTGGCAGCAATCTCTATTCTAAATTTGTGTTAGGCAGGGTGAACAAGCAGCACAGGGCTGCTGGCGTCTTGGAAAGCTTTACTGAGGGAGAAAAGTAAGTCAAGCATGCTTTGAATTTTGTTCGCAACATGAATTTTGTTCGCAATAGGCCCCTGAAATTATGCCATCAATCAACAACTTTTTCTCAAACCTAAAATGAGGTGGTTTCTGCCTTATGTAACAAAACAGTAGGTAAATCAATCATTTTCTCAAACCTACGTTTCACTGTATTGGGCATTGATGGTGATGGTGACGATGAGTTTCTTACTTTTCCTTCTTTTTCTTCTTCTTATTCTTCTCTGGATTGCATTTTGCTGGATGTGCATTTTGATCCTTCTTTTGTCGACAATGTAAGAAAAGATGGATGTTTATCATCAACTAAACAGTTCATCATCAGATAAGAGGAATGTAAATTGTATTAAACTATGTTACTTAATTTTATTATAGCAATGAAATGGTAGATATTATAGTTATATCGATGAGTTGTATAATATTTTGGATGATTAAACTATATTTTGGATGATTAAACTATATTTAAAGATATTATGTAATTAATGATATGTTGATGCAAGAAACTATTGGCGTATTTTTTTCTTCAAGAGCTATCGGAAAGGAAGTACTGCAGTATACGTGATTTTAGACATTATGTCATTATAAATAGGGTCTATAAATTAAATATAATCAATTAAAATATACTTAAAATTTGATGTAAAACAAAATTTTAATAAATTTTTATTTCTTAACATTTTTAACAAACCAACCACTAATGGTAATCATTCATTTATTTTAACCAACCATCATAATTATAATGATTATATCCATTATTATTCTTCACTATATTCATTCTCATTCTCATTCTCCTTTGTAAACTAAGTGCCCCCTAAAGTTTAAAAATACTTAAACAAACATGTGGGTACTTATTAGAAAACAAGTTCACTATATTGACCCTATATGAGAAATCTATTTTGAACAATACTTGTATATCTATGAAAATTCTTATTATGATAATTATATAAGTGATCCTTTAACATGAGATCTTTGATAATTGTATAAGTGATCATTTAACTTAAGATTTTTAAAGTATTTCATATAGGAATTATTATGTTTTGATAATACTTATAACATATTCTAACCAAAGGTAGCTTAATCGATAATCATTGAATATATCATGAACTATATGGATATAATTGAGTGATTAATACAAGATTCATCACCCTAAAGTGATTAGAGAAAATGTTTCATTATTCTCGATTAATATTGATTCAAGAAGCTAAGGTGGAATGACACTTTGAGAATAATTTTCAAATATCATTTGCATTAATTACTAATGGTAGAGAACTAACATAATTGGATTCAAATAGAGTACACATTAATTTCATGCTTTATGTTTAATTGAAATATTGTATTATGGAAGGACTGTCTTATACGAAAAAAAACATCCAAATAATTTATAAATATTTGGATGGTCATAATGCATTACTATACACTAATTTGGATCTATATATATAAATTATTTAATTAGAAAATTAAAGGAATTTAATTTATCTAATTATAAATATAATTTAGGGTTATAATTTATATACATTGTCAATATATTTAAGAACATAATAGGTCACACAGAAATAACAAGTGAAAGAGAGAAATCATTTTTTAGTCAAGTTGAACTTGATTGTAAAATTTAAGAAACCTTAAGATTAAATATGAGATATTTAATAAATAAGGACCAATATGAAATATTGAATCTTGAAATAAGATAGTTTTAATGTTAAGATTTTGCAAAAATATTTTTATAGTTGACAACGTAATCTTGAATGTCCAAATCATCAAACTAATCTCAAGATTATCTTTAATCTTTAAATAAAGAGTTAGAAAATCCATCTCAGGATTTTGTTAATAGATTTTCCATGCTAGTTTTACTATAATTCTCGTTTGGTTAAACATGACAGTTTAGTCCAGGGCTGACTTAAAGTCAACGGGCCAAGCCTAGTTACTCAGCTTCAGGTCTGGCTCATGCTTTTTTTAAAATTTTTAGGCTTTGGATTAGATTTAAGCTCGAGTTATTCGATCCAAGCTCGACTCGATTAGAAACCTAAAAATTATAGAAAACAACATCATTTTAAGTAAAATGATGTCATTTTCTATTCTCAATTTAGAAAAACAAAAAAATTAAGTAAGGTTGGGCTTCAAGAGGCCCAAGCCCTATCAATTAGGGCTAAAACTGTGGCTGGAATTGGGGCTAGGTGCCATGGGCTCGATTAAGCTTTAGGTTGGGCTCGACCTATTGTCATGCTTATGTTTGGTAAAAGTTGATTTTGTGATAGGAGAAGAAACTTCAACCTTTTGGAGCCAATTGTTTCCAATCATTTGAGTTGTCAATTCACTCATAGCTAGAGTTGAAAACTAAAAGCTTTTGTATAATATAAGATCAAACAATTATTTACATAAAACTTAGTCTAATTTTTGCAACATCAAGAAATGTAATAGAACTTTTGTTTAATGATATATTATAAATGATTCTATTAGGATGAAAACAGTTTATAATTTTTAAATAAGAAATGATATGCAATAATACAATAACCTTATAATTCAAGGAAATTTTACTCTCTTCAATTAATTTACCAAAACATTTCTTTTCAAAATAAAAATATATTGACAAAATAATGTCTACAATATTGAGTAATAAAGTTATAAAGGATGCATTTATTTGTCAAAAATTAGTATATGAATTCTTTTTGGACAAATTTGAATTTTTAAATAATTTAGTTTATATACTTGATTTATTTATCATTACATATTTTTAAAATTTACTTAATTCATATTGCAATATCTTCATTATTAGGAAAATATTTTATTAAAATATCTATGGTAAAAAGTAATAAATTAAAAATTTTCAATAAAAATATGATTAATTATTTTATTCATAAAATTAAAAGTGTACTTAAAAAGTTAATTCAATACTTTAAAAATTAGGTTTGGCATGTAGGTCCGGGCCTAGTCCCACTTAATCCTGCCCAACCCAATCCAAAGTTAACGACCATGGCCTAAACATTTTCTTTAATTTTGGGCTTCAAGCTCACCAGCCCGAGTCCATCTTAATCAAAGCATAACTATTTTTATAGTATAAAATAACGTCATTTTATAATAGTGTTTTACATTAGGTGTAAGGCGACTATTTTTATATAATGTAAAACAACGTCATTTTACAATAGGTTATATGTGAGAGTTTGGCCCTCCTTCACTTCTTCTGCTGCATCTTTCACCTCTTCTGTTATGTTCTTCTACATTCTACTGTTGGTATGGAATTTGGCCTTCACCTCTTTGCTACTGCCCCACCGTCGTCTACCTCTCCTCCCATCTCCTTCTGCTCGTATTGTGTATCCTCCCTCTTCTCGTTAAGAATTCTTTGGTGACTAGTTATTGTGTGTGTAATACATTCCTTATCTACACTTGTTAGTCACTAATGGCACCCAAGAGGGAGGTAAATTAGGTTTTTACAAAAGTTCAATTTTGATAAAGACGTCCTTAATTATGTCTAATCTGAGAAATCCCAATTTCGATATTATACCTAAGTTAAAAATTCAATTAAAGAATCAAGGACAAGTTTTGACAAAATTAGGGGTTGTAATTTTAACAATTAAAAGCATAGTTGTAATATCCAACAATCAGTTTCATAAAAGAATGTATAATTTCAAATTCTCCAAAATTTCAAAAAATAAAAAGTTCCTAAAATACAAAAATTGAACAAAATTAAAGATGTATGATATAATTTTAAGGAAAACAACCTTAAATCTTTTTACAATTTAACTATAAAGGCATCAATTTGAAAAGATAACTTTTTTTTGAAAATTTAAAAGAAATTATATTACTAAAGTTGAAAACTATATACAATCCTTTGTACAAGGAGAAGAACAACACAGAAACACAGCTCCTACGCTACACAGAGATCACTGTCCACATAACAAGCATTAAAGAAACTACCTCATACGAATATCTTGGCTGATCGTATCTTATCTTCCTTTGGCTATGAATAATTCTCGGATCATATTGACAATGGTATGTGTAAGTTCATTGAGATTTTGCTCCACTCCTTGATAAATTCTTCGGTTCCTCTCCCTCCAAATGAGATAGATCATGAGATGAAAAGTTGTCCTGATAAGGAGACCATTTCTCAACCGATGTTTGGAAACCCGTATAACATCATTCAACACCTTTAACCATTCAAAAGACACACTTTGTATCCCTACCAACTGCCCGAGACAGCTCCACACCTCTTTGGTGTAGCAGTAAAGGAAAAATAGATGGTTTCGGCTCTCATTTGCTTGGTTACACAACACGCATAGAGGATCATACATCCCAAACTAACGATCTTTTATGCACAATCTATTTTGAAAAGCCAACCACAAGAAGATGGCAGCCTTTGGACTAAGCACCTGTCGCCAAACCAAATCAGCCCATGGAACTATTGGAGGCAGTCCCCTAACGATCTTATGCACCGATTTAGTTGAAAAATTCCCTCCATTATTAGGCAACCAAATCAGAGTATCCTGCTGATTACAAAGAGATAAACCACGCAAATAGGATTCTTATAAACCACGCAAATAGGATTCTTTCAATTGGCCAAATTGAAAAGATAACTTTTAATTAAAAGATAACAAAAATATGGAAAATCCCAAATTTGAAACCCAAAAATAAAAAAATTTCAATTTGATGTTGTTTATTGAGATTTTTAAAAATGTGGGATGATATTTTTCAAGGAAAAGAGTGAATCATTTAGGATTTTGAAGATATAAACATATAAGATGAAAATATAAGAAAAGATAAGGGGCAAACCTTAGATAATGAAGAATGGTCGACCACAGGACTATAATGGTCAACCAGAGTTTGTCTTGAACAAGATATATGGAGCAATTTTGAACAAAAAAGGAGAAAACTAAAAATGTTCTTTGAACTCGCTATATTGGTGGACCATAAAGCTATATTAGATGACCAGTGTGGTTGTCTAGGTGATAACTTAGTTTTCTCATTTTGTACAATAATCTCTAAGTTTGGGTACTAAGGTTCACACTTTAAAAATAATTATTAAATAACTTATTTATAATTCAAACATAATCAATCAACACCAAAAGTTATACTCAAATTCATACATAAATATAAGTTATCACATATTTTTAAATTATAAGCTAATAATCACCTCATGTTGAATATTACTTATGAGAGAATTGAATGAAGATTCTTCTTGAATCATTAATCCAATAGTGGCATCTCATCTTTCTCATTTGATTAAACTATAATGTCTCTTTTAAAACATCTTCAGTGGATAAATTCTCCACATCCTACAATAAAATCTTCAAGACTTTCTTGGAGGTAACAAGGTTATATTCATCAAGATAAAATGAATAAACACCTCAATAATACTTAATTCAATAATTACTATCTCTACTACATACCACCTGCTTTTTTCTTTTCCAATAAACTACAAACCAAAGTAATAAATGTGTTATAGAAACCTAAATAAGCTTGGTTCCTTAGTTGTTAAATTCCTTCTTCTTTTTAACCCATACTTTTAAGGGTTTTCTTTCCATCATTTGTTTAATAAAGAAAAAACTATCGATATGTCCAAACTTACGATAAATATGACATACTATCTGAGTAATGATGATGCATAAATGTATTCCTTGGAATTTTATGTGTGTGTACAATGAGGAAGTTTTCTTTTGACATTAAATATGTTGAATGGTCTCTTGGAATGGTGAAAGTTCTTACCCTAATTATATGCATGGTGCTTACTATGAATGAATGTTGATGCAAGCTTCTATAGAAGTGTGAGTGGATTTGCATGTTATCATAAAAATTATGCATATTCTTCCCTTGTGGGTATTAAACTATATGCCTAGGTTGTGAACCATATATGAAAGTATGATGTTTGCTTTTAGGTTAAGCGTTAGTGAATGTGTCATGTGCATATATATGTTTGGATGTGAATGCTCCATGCTCATTTATCATTTTACGTAATGGTTCTTCACTATGTAAATGTTTTTCTTTAACAAAGGTAGTTTTCGTGTTGGAAATACCTTCATATTTATATCCAATTCCATACCTATCATTTGAAGTCTTTTGAGCTCGTAGCATATTTTCTAAATTTTCACTCCTTTAGTTAATTTGGATAAAGAATCCTTGAGAGCATCAATTTCCTTTTAAAATGTTTCATTCTCAAGTCTTAATGCATCTAAGTCATGATTGTCATCAATAATCACATCTTTTACGCTTTAATAGTATGCAATTTACTTTTTATCTTTTCATTTTCACTTATGCATGCATCCAACTCTTTTTGAACTTCCTTGAATTTGAAAGAAAATTTCTTCATGTTCTCATTCATGATTTATAAACTTTCTACTAATTGAACATATGTTATATTATCATCACTATTATTACAAGATTTACCATTGGATGTTACCTCTTCATTATCCATGATGGTAAAGTACATATAAGTTATCTGTTCTTCTAAATGTTTACTTTCAGATTGAATTGTGTTATCCCAAGTTAACGTTTTAAGTGATTTCTTTTGTTCTTTTTCTACTTCTCATTATTTGTAAAAACATTATAACCTTATATGCTCGAGTTTTCTACATTTAAAGAAAATGATGTTAGAGGATTTATATTTTAAATCACTTTTACCTTCCTTAAAGTATTGTCTTTTAAAGAATTTCTTCTTCAAGAACTTCTTGAATTTTGTAGTGAGTAAGCCAATGTGTTCTTTTCTTTTTCACTAGTTGATGTCTCTTCTTCTTCGTTTGATTCTTATTTTGAGGCTTTAAATGCTAAATTCTTTTTATTTAAAAGCATCATCTCTTACTACAAGAAAATTGCGTATTAGCGTCGGAATATTTCCGAATTACTGTCGGAAAATATCGGCAGCAAACCTAGTTTGCTGACGGAACATCTTATCCGTCGGTATTTGTGTTTTTACTCTAATAAAATTGCCCCGCTTTTACCGACGGTACTCCTGCGATCCGTCGGTAAATGTTTTACGAACAAATTGTACCGACGGTATCGATATTCTGTCGGCACTCTTGCCTGCGGATACCGACGACAGATGATCTTACCTTCGGAAAATGTCGACAACAAAACTTACTTTGCCGACGGAATATACTATCCGTTGGTATTTGAGTTTCTACTCGAATATAAATACGCGCTTTTACCGACGGAAAGGTATTTGCCGTAGGTAACTGTCAGCGAATGCAACGCTTTTACCAACAGAATGGTCTTGTCCGTCGGTAACTGTCGACGACCGCGTATTCTGAAAACCTAAATTACCGACAGAATGCTGTGTTTCGTCAGTAATCTAGCGGTTATAAGTCGCGCCCGACCCCCCTCCTCTCCCCTCGCGCTTTCATTTCTCCTCTTTGCTTACGGTTCAGAGTTTTCCGACTCCTTCTCTCGCATTTTTCGATTGTGTTTGAGGTTGTTTGAGGTAAACTCTCTTATAAGTGTATTATTTTACTAAAAAAAGCATGTTTTTAAGTTTTAAACGTGAATGTTTGGTTAGGTTTAGATTATGCATATTGCGTATAAAGTGTT
>JANZXR010000006.1:33824458-33848619 GCA_027575705.1 Erythroxylum echinodendron
TTTCGGTTATACATTGTGTTGTGTTATGGTCTCTTCCGCAGCGTATTGTGAATACTTGGGCCATACGCGATCCGACAATTAGGACCATCACAAATCAGGCGGTGAATCCATCAAGTTCATCTCTCTAGGACTACCTAAATAACAGGGTTATACATTCATTAAGAGCTTGAGGCTCAGCTTACGTCAAACATGACTATAACCTATTAGGATGGAAATGTTGTGCATATTATGACTCATATGCCTTTTTTTAAACCAAAATATTGTATCGAACATACCTCAATCCACGGGCTTAATCCTCATCCCCTTTGATGATTTAAGATCTACTTTCTTATTAATCCTTTAGTGAGAGGGTCTAACAAGTTCCTCTCAGATCTCACATATTTTAAAAAAAGTACTCCATTTTTATAAGTTGTTTGATTGCATTATGCCTAATGCCAATGTTTCTTATTTTGCAATTGTATACGCTATTTTTCACTATACCAATGGCTCTTTGTGAATCATGATGAATCAAAATTGATACACTTGGGGTTTCCCCAAAATAGTATATCTGCCAAGAAGTTCCCCAATCATTCAGCTTCTTGACTTGCCAACTCAAGAGCAATGAATTCATATTCCATAGTGGAGTGTGCTATACATATTTCTTTCATTAATTTCTATTATACAGCACCTCCACCTAAGGTGAAGACTTAACCATTAGTAGAGCTAACTATATTATTGTTAGATACCTAATTTACATCACAAAATCCTCTAACACAATAAATTTACTAAAATGCAAACAGTAATTCATGATACCTTTGAGATATTTTAACAAACAATAAATTGCATTCCAATGCTCACCACTCAAGTTATAAGTATAACAACCCAATCTACTAATAGCACAAGCTATGTCAAGTCTAGTATAATTCATGAGAAATACATCACTTCCTATAATTTTAGTATACTCTGCTTATGAATACTAGAACCTTTGTTCTTCTTAAGAGATACATTACAATCTTAGGGAGTTCTAACAGTCACAACATCAAAGCAACCGAACAGTTTCAACATTTTTTCAATATAATGGGATTGATATAAAGAGACACTATTTTCAGTTTTCTCATTTTAATACCAAGAATTACATCAGTTACTCCTAAATCTATCATATTGAAATGAGAAGAAAAAAATATTTTGGTCTCACTGATCACATCCACATTGGTACAAAAAATGAGTAGATTATCAACATGAAGGTATATAATCACACAATTTGATCGAATCATTTTTGTATAAGCCTAGGAATAAGATGCATTCGCAATTAACCATTGCTTACTAAGGTTCAATCAAACATCTCATATCATTGTTTAGGAACTTGTTGAAGTCCATAAAGGGACTTTCTAAGCTTCCATACCTTATTCTCCTAACGAGGAACCACATAACCCTCAGCTTGTCCCATATATATTTTGTTCCTTTAAGTCACCATTAAGAAATGTAGTTTTCATATACATTTGATTTACTACTAGGCCATAAATTGAAATAAGAGCAACTAGAGTTCTAATAGTAGTACTTTTGGTCATAAGAGAGTAGGTTTTAAAATAGTTAATGCCTTTCTTTTGTTTATAACTTATAACCACCAATCTGACTTTAATTTTTTCTATAGGTCCATCAGGCCTTATTTCTTTCTAAAGATGCATTTGCGTCTAATTAGTTTACAGCCTTTAGGCAAATTAACTAATTTCAAAGTATAGTTTGTTATTGTTGAATCAAGCAAACTTTTGATGGCTTCTTTCCAAAAGCTAGCATTTATGGAAGTCACGGCCTCTTTTTATTCCTTAGGATCTCGCTTAATTAAAAAGACATAAACAATCTCCTCATTTATTCTATTAAGATCATAATTTCCAACTAAAAAACAGTAACAAAATTTAGTCCAAAAATTCTTTTAATTCTTCACCTTTTACTTTTCTTAGGTTCATTTACATATTCATTTGAAATAGAAGTAGAAGCAGGCAAAGGTGAAGACAAAGACAAAGGCACATAATCAATATTTGAAGGACCAATAATATTAATAACATCAATTTTCTTTAACAGAAAGACATGTTCAATAAAGTATGCATCTGTAGATTCACAAATAGAATTATCTCTCAATGAAATAAATCTATATGTAGCACTATTATAAGCATAACCAATAAACACATAATTAAAGGTCTTAGGCCTAATATTTGTCTTTTCAAAATCTGCTAATTCAACTTTAGCTACACACCTCCACACTTTTAAATCAGTAAAGTTAGGAACAAATCCTTTTATAGCTCATAAAGGGTTTTAACTAATTCTTTATAAGCAATTATATTAAGAATATAGCACGCTGAAATTACAGCTTCCCCCTACATATTGTAAGACATACTAGAACTCAATAACATAACATTTGTTATTTCCTTAAGTGTTCAATTTTTTCTCTCAGCTAAGTCATTTTGTTTGAGTGCATAAGGGGCATTAGATTTATACATTATACCATGTTTTCATAAAAATTTGTTAAAATTAGAACTATATTCTAAACCATTACTAGACCTAATTTTATTGATTTTCTTATGTAATTGGTTTTCTACTTTTGCTTTGTATTTTAAGAACATCTTTTTGGCCTCATCTTTAGATCTTAGAAGCTAAACCTTGGTGTATCTTGAACAATCATTAATAAAGGTTAGATAGTTTTTTTAACCCTTTTTACTAATAAAGTTTTTAAAATTAGTCAAACTTATATGAATTAACTCAAACAACTCAATATATCTAGTTGTTACATGTTTAAACAGTTTTTTTAGCAAACTTTGCTTCTACACATATAAAGCACTCAAAGAATTCATCATCCATAACATTTATCAGATCCATGTTTTAAAATCTCTTAATAGAAGCAACATTAACACGTCCTAGCCTACCATGTCACAAATTAATAGACTTAGCGATATAAGCATAAATAGTAGAAGAGCTAGTATTAAAAAAAGGAGAAATAATGTTTAGTACAAAGAGTCCATCAACTAAATACCCATTTCCCACAAAGTCCCCGTTTATGGTAATTATGACCTTATCAATCTAAAAAGAAATTCAATCAAACCCTATTAAGGAAGTTACCAAAAACTAAGTTCCTACACAAGAACGGGAAATACAAGATATCATTTAAAGCTAAAGTGTTTCAGGAAGTAAGTTTAAGAAAGATAGTTCCTTTACCAAGCACTCCAATAGTTATGGAGTTTCCCATGAAGACACATTCTCATCTACATCATCCTCAAATTGGTGGAACAACTCCTTGTTAGTGCAAAGATGCTTTAAAGCACTGGTATCTAGCATCTAGGCAGTTTTGTTCTCCACTAGATTAGCCTCCATAACTAAAGCAGCTATAATTTTATAATTTTCAACAAGATTGGCTTGAGGTGCAGATTGCGCAGTAGGCTTCCGATCTTGGACTTTAAAATAATAGCATTTATTCACTTTATGGCTTGGTTTGCCGTAAAGTTAGCTTTGAAAAAATAGAAGAAACATAATTTAACTTATCTTTAAGGTGATCAACCTCTTCAGTTCTTATGTAATTGATATGCTCATAGAGATCTACATCTTCTTACTTGTGATTCAATTGATTTGTGTAATCGCTCCAAAATGGTGGAAACTTCTTTAATAGCACATTTATCTGCAATGTCTTATCTACCTTCATGCCATTACTTAGCACATCAATTACTAGGTTCTCATATTTGTAGACTTGGTCTAACAGTAGTTTGTCCTCCACCATTTGAAATTGAAACCATTTTTCCACCATATATTTTTTCTTTATAAGATCATCTGCCTCATTTAAGGGTGTCTCAAATGATCTTGATAGATTTTTTGTTCATAAAGAGATCAAACAAAGAGTTGGTCGTATAGTTTACCAGACATCCTCTTACTATTTTATTATCTTTTTCATGATTTATCCTAGCTTCTTCTTTAGTGAGAGTGGTAGGAGTTTCAAAGGTTGTGACTTTAACATATAGAAGATCAATGAATAATAAATAATCTACTTCTAGCTATACAAAGAAAATAAATAATTTTTAGGACGAAAGTTTGTAATTGTTTCCATCCAAGGGTTCGATTTTAAAGAGGTTAAGTAAGACTTTGCTCAATGATACGACCATTGTAAATTTCTACTGTGAAATTTTGATTTTAATTTGTAAGAAAATTAAGATATAATAGAGAATAAAATTTGTCGAATGGTTGAAACACGGTATAGTCACTGCCTTGGAACACAATATGGCACAATTGTGGTGCAATAGATGATGTCGTTTGCACCCAAAGGTTAACATAACTAGTCCATGAACTCGTGCACTCAAGGTCGAAGACTTGGAATTCACACAAATATAATCACCTTGAGAAAAAAAAAGTATTATCAACTTATCGGAAGTCTTTTTCTTTCAAAAGAACGATTAGAAAACTCAATATATAAAACCAAATCAAACATTGGAGAAGAAATTGAGGGTGAGGTAAAAATCATGGAGACGAATTCAAAGCACTCTCATAACATTTATGGCCAGTGCTTGTAAAGTTTGAAAATCGAAAGAAACATAAATGTGTAAAGACACAGTCAAAGAATAACTTTCTGGTAAAAAAAATAAACAAATTCGACAGAAAAAGATAAGAAATAGCCCAACCCGAATTAATGACCTGCACGTCCGCACATGCGCAAATTTGCTGAATACAGCTTCTTATCAAACTACTAAGGGACAAATTACTCAAGCCTTAGCACACACTCTTTTTAATATAAAAACAAAAAAAATATTTATAGCCACTGATGTGGAATAAGAATACAACAAATTTGATAAAAACAAGTAAAGAAGGGAGCCATTTATCCAATAAAATGTTAATTGAACCCTTATTATTTAATTTACCTAAAAATTGTCTATTTGTTAAAAAAATTCAAATGATCTTTTTTTATGATTTTAATTGTTTCCAATTCCTGTTCTTGTTACAAGTTGCTTAATCAAACAAATAGAATGAGATAGGTATGTCAACTATCTCTAATATGGATAAGATACCTTATACAAAGATATTGACAATTTTAACCTTTTTTGCAAAATAAGTTTTTCGATTTCTTATAAAGGATCTTATAATTTTTAATTACTTCCAATTTTTTATTTTATAATAACAAATTATTTTAAAAATTAATAGTACCTTGAAATGTTTAATTACACCTAATAATATCATATATTTAAATACCTAAAAAGAGTCATATACACTCACATGTTTTATCCTAATTTCAATAATATTTAAAATCATTATAAAGACTAATTTTATCTTACTAAGTACATGCATTTTTTCATTCAACAAATGAATTGCATTGTTATGATTTATGAATTTCAGACCTTAATAAAAGAAATTAGATTTGTTAGTTTTCATTCCTCATCACTCATCAATATTAATTTAGTATCAACAAGTCATACTAATTTCCTATATATTGGCAGTGATAGACATGCTTTTGTGCATGATAGTTATGAAATCCATTTTAATCATACACGACTTCAATTAATTTCTTTAATCAATTAGACCATCTATAAAAAAATAATTTGGTGTTTGCATTGCCGATGAGAACATCTATCTAGTCAGAGTTTGCAATTAATCATATGTCTCTAACGGTGAATTTTTTAAAGGGAAGCAAACGAAAAACGTTACGGGCTAAATCTGGGGAAACAAACTCCCGATAGATCCTGTAAAATGATCAAGTGGCACCCAACGGTGCTGTGTTACAATGATGAACACCAATGTCAAAATTGCCGGCATATTTGGCTAACCAATCGGTGTATCTATTACTCTCTCGGTAGATGTACCGATGAGCAACAGTCCATTTTTTAGTGAACAGCTCATGGATACCCCAGAAGATTGGGTTGGGCATCCTGGAATGGTTGTCTGCAGAGGACAGAAGATCGAACACTGCCTTTGAATCGACCTCGAGCTCGATTCGGCGATAGCCCAGATTCCACGCCAGTGTGAGTCCAGTGAACACCCCCTAGAGTTCTGCATTCAGCGGAGACCACCATCCAATATGATGTGAGAACCCTCCTCACTAGTGGCCTACACTATCTCAGAGAACGCCACCTGTAGTGGCCGTTAAAGAAGACCGTTGACATGCTCCATCATTATTATGTTTGATCCAACCAGGGAGCGGTGATTGCCAGCTAATGAATTGCTCCTGCCGAGGTCGGTAACCATGAGAAACTGCTGGCTGAGTCCCATAGGATACCTACATAAGACAAAATAAGAGAAATAGGTGATGAAGGCCAAGTAAAGAGGGTATCAAAAATGGATTTGTTCCTCCATTTCCAAAGGAACCAACAAGAAATGCCAAAAAGAAGCGACCAAGCATGGCCAAAAACTGGACGGTGGCAATTGAGATTATGAAAAAGCCAGTCTTGATTCAACTGGTTGAAAAAGTCAGCCGAGATCAGAGAAGGAGGGAAGGCAGTCCACACTTGTCTACCTCAGGCACAGTCGTGCACTGCATGCTTTGAGGTTTCCTCAAGGATACAGTGATAGCAATCTCCAGTAGTAGTGCAGTGGCGTCGAACTCTATGTTGGTTCGTGAGTAGTCGGTCATGCGCTAAAAGCCAAAGGAAGGAACGGATGCGTGGAGGTCCCTTCCATTGCCAGATGGTCGTCCAGATGTCATGGGCCGAGGCGTACGCCTGACCCGTGGTCAGGATGTACGCTGAAGCCACAGTGAATCGCCCTGTCTCAGAGCAGCCCTAGATAAGTGTATCGAGCCCAAGCGTAGGCCTAGGTGGAAAGGTTCCTGCTATCAACCGGCAAACAGGTGGGGGAAGGTAAGCTTGAATGACACCCGAATTCCATTGTCCATTGACGTCTACAAAATAAAGAACATTAAGATTGCGGATGGACGCCGGGATGGGGTTAGTAACATGCGAGATAAGAGGGCCTATCCCTGAAATCCAATTGTCTAGCTAAAATCAAGTGCGACAACCATCGCCAATCATCTATTTGACCCCTTGTTGAACGAGAGGCCATGTAGATTTGATGCTCTGCCAGATCATCGACCCTCATGCAGTAGGCAACTGGGAGGGGAGAAGACAGGCGTCCATATTGTATTTAGCGGATGGGACTTGGACCTAGAGTAAGTCCGTATTGTTCAGCATAGTCCATCATAATTTGGCTAGGAACGCATCATTAGTTTCGCGAATCGTATGCAGGTCGAGTCCCCAAAGCTCTTTAGGCTGATAGACAACCTCCCAATTTACTAGATGAATCCGCTGTTGCCCCTCAGTCGAACCCCAGACAAATTGTTGTATTAACTTCTCAATATTGTCACAATCCGACGGGGCAACCTAACCATCTGCATATTGTAACTAGGTAGAGCCTCAATGACAGATTTAGCCAAAGTGATACATCCCGCCAGCGACAAAAGATGAGCCTTCCAGCCAGAGAGACGTTGTTGCACCTTGTCAATGATGTACTGATAAGTGCGACGACTGGCCCGTTCATGCAGGAGGGGGACACCTGGGTAACTAATAAGATCCGAAGTCTGGTGAAAGCTAAGAGCTCTACTTAAACTGCGAGTAGTAGTCGGAGGGACATTCTTGGAGAAGAAGCAACGAGATTTGACGTGACTGACACTATGGCCGGACGTCGCATAAAAATCCGTTAAGACCTTCCTAATGACTGTCACTTGGTCCAGGGAGGCGGCAGCGAACAGGATAAGATCGTGGACAAAGAATAAATGAGTAAGGGGAGGACCCTGTCGACTAAGATGAATAGGCTGCCAGCAACCTTGGGACACCTCATGCGAGATAGAGTGACCTAGGCATTCCAAACACAGCACAAAAAGGTACAGGGAAATAGAATCCCCCTGTCGGAGGCCTCGGGAGGGTTTGAAGGCATCATTGAGTTCCCCGTTTCAATTGACTTGGAAGGAGACACTAGTCACGCACTGTATGACAAGACTGATCAGAGAGGTAGGGAGCCCGATGTCAATGAGGGTATCTTCGATGAATGCCCAAGACAGTCTATCATACATTTATTCTAAATCCACCTTCAAAGCCATCAGCCCTTCGCGTCCAGTTGTCCTTTTCATTGAGTGGGTAACTTCTTGAGTGATAATGATATTATCCGTAATTAGGCGACCCGAGACAAAACTACATTGAGTCGGAGCTACTACGAGCTCAAGGTAAGGTTTGAGGCGATTCACGAGGATCTTAGAAAGGGCTTTGTATAGCACGGAGCACAAAGAGATAGGTCGAAATTGTGATATCGACCGATGGGAAGAGATCTTAGGGATGAGGACCAAGATAGTACGATTGAGGTCCGATTCCCAAATCTCATAACAAAAAATCCTCTGAAAAAAATTAGTCAAGGAAGGGCCAACAGTAGTCCACTGGGATTGGTAGAAGAGGGTTGTGAATCCATCGAACCCGGAGCCTTATTGGGAGCCATGTCTAAGAATAGTCGCTTAACTTCCTCAGCCCGGAGCGGACTGCCCAGGTCATCGGCACTGTGTTACAGCAAGGGCGAGAAGAGGCCCTATAAATGCCAGGTAGTGAGGTTCGGATGATCTTCGTAGTTGAGAGTCTCTAGATAATGCTATGCGATGCCTTTAAGGATCGAAGGATCAGATATAACATTGCCATGCTTGTCTCTTAAGGAAGAGATGCGCCCTCGGCGATGTCGATTCCTCGTGACTGTATGGTAGTGATGAGTATTCCTATCACCATGTAGTAGCCATTGACTTTTGGACCGTTGGTGCCAGTAGAGTTCTTCTTGAAAGAGGGCCTGTTTCAGGTCTAACCATAGATCCTTCTCAAGCTCACGAAGCGAAGGTGAATCAGACTTGTCTAAGCATTTTTGTAGGCCTTCAAGACTATCCAGGAGTCGCTTTTTGTGGTGAAAAATATTGCTGAAAGTGATGGAGTTCTAAGTCTGTAACCTGTCAAAAAATCGTTCGAGTGCTCCACTAACATCACTCGTAGGAGAGGGCCAGGTATTCGCTACCACTTATGCAAATCCGTTGTGGGTAAGCCAGGTTGATTGGAAGTGAAAGTGTCTAGTCAGTGGAGGGAGGTCGAGGCGGTAGCAAGGGTAATGAGGATAGGCTTATGGTCCGATTTTAGGAAGGGTAAATGGCTGACCATAGTGTGAGAAAAGATAGAATGCCAGTTGTTGGAGCAAAAAGCGCGGTCTAATCGGGCATACGTTTGTCCCCGCCTCCAAGTAAAACGAGGCCCAAAAAAACCAAGATCTTGCAGATGACAACCATGAACACAAGTCTTAGAGTGCAGGTTGACGATGGGTTAGTGTCGGGATCTACCACGTTTATCTCGACTCTCCAGTTTTGAATTAAAATCACCTCCCAGAAGCCAAGGGTTAGGAGTGATCCGGGAAATCTACCTTAAATAGTGCCATAAGTATTTCTGTAACGAGTACGTCGGGCTCGCATAGATGGCTGTAAAGTTAAACGATAAATGAGTCCAATCGATATGGATGTGAACAAATTGCCGATGGGCTATCAAGATTCTGACTTCAAATTCCGCTTTCCTAAGAAGCCAGATGCCACCCGAGAAACCTTCCTCCTCTACCTGAAAGGAGTGATCAAAGCCGAGACTGCAGATAACCTTCATCACTCGGTTACCACTTATGTGGGGCTCCATCAGAACCACTAAATTCGGTTTATAGATACGAAGATAATTTTTGATAATGGGTCGGAAGGTCCTACCCCCGGCCCCTTGACAGTTCCAGATTAAAATAGACATAATTCTAAAAAAAGGGGAGAAAAGCAGCTAATCAACAGTGGGAAGGAGAGCGGGATCAGGTTGGTTCTGATTCGGTCTGGCTGTCAATTCCTCTAAAGGTTTCGCCATCGGAGTATCATATCCGGTGGAGGAGGCAATTCTTGGGGTTGGGGCAAGATCCAGATCCGGAGGTCGCGACGGTGAGAGGAGATAGGACGGGGTCGTGCCAGCTAAGATATCCAGACTGTTGTTGCCAGCAGTCTCGGCCTCCATGTCTTGGCTTCCCAAGTCCAATTGTAAGGGAATTAAGACGGACTCATCTTAGATGTGGACGTCAGAATGAGAGGGAATCGAAAGGGCCGTGTGTGAGGGGGTTGGGCTGACAAGCTGGGGACGGCGGGCTGGGATGTTACTGGGTGGTTAGGCTTGGCCCACAGGAGCCTGGAGAGGAGTAGGATCTTCAGTAGGTTGGGAGGACGTTGGGTGTGCGAACTTGGCCCACGTGGGCCTCGAGAGGGGAAAAGGCATCGATGGGCTGAAGAATGGGCGTGGCTTGGTGAGTAACTTACGACGTCGTTTGTTGTGGGTGGAGCGTGGAATTTTCCAGACGTTGGGTGAGAGCTACGCGTTTTCCTCAGGGATCTGTGGACTTGGGTTTGGCGAGGGAGGTAGCTGTCCCATTCGACTGAGACAGAAAGCCGTTGGGGACGAAGGAAGGGGCGGCGGTAGGCTGGAGGGAAGTGGCCGTTGGGAGTTCAGTTAGATCCAGGCTTGTCAGAGCCTAGAATCGAGAGCCATGGGAATCTCCTTGATCTTGTAGTTGAGCTTTGGTCAGTCTTTGCGACGTAGGGTTGGCCGGAGGGCGACGCTGACGTTGATGAACTTGCATCCACGGTCCAACATTCGTGTGCCTGGTGGTTGCGGAAGGAGCTCCTTCTCCGCTAACGGTGGAGCGTGGCGTGACTGTGCTAGCGGTAGGGGGCGGCACCTCAGTGTCTTCGGTGGGGCGGGAGGGACAGGTCAAGGCCCCATGCCCGACCCACCGACAGTAGAAGCATATCTGAGGGAGCCCCTCATATGCGACCTTTATCAGCTCTCCATCTAGTTCTACGACAACTTTAAGAGATGAGTTTAGGTTGAGATCCACCACGACCCGTGCAAACTTTCCACGGTGAGCATGCTGAGTATGGCTGTCAATTTTAACAATTCTTCCGACAAGATTTCCCAGGGCAGTTAGTATTGAAGGATGATAGTGGGCAACCAACAACTCGAGGAACCTAAACCAAGCCACTAAGTGAGTGACAGTCCCAGTAGACGGTCGGAAGGTAGGGTACCAAGGCTGGACGGAGAGGGCGTTGCCAGCAATTATCCAGGGACCTTAAGTGAGTGAATTAATGAAATCGTCTTCCTCGATGAACTTGATTAGGTAATACTCATTCTCCAGATCAATCAGTTTAATATGTCCTTTAGGTTTCTATAAAGAAATTAGCCTTGATTTGAGCATACTGAATCTAAGCCTTCGGCCAAGTAATTTGATGACTACCACTTTTTCCCAAGCTTGATGAAGTCGACCCTTTAATGTGTTGGAGAGTTCAATCTTTGGGCCATATGCTCCTTGTATAATGGTAATGTCACCTTCTTCAATCTCAATCTCAATCAAGTCCTCAGTTGGCCATTCTTGGTCCTTTGAACTAGATCCCAATTCTGAATTGCCAGAAACCACTGCACTGTAACTAAGATGAGGTTGTTCTGGCGGTGTTGCAGGAGGGGGGTTCTCCTCCCTTTCCCGGAGGTGAACTTTTTTGGCAGCATGCCCTGGGAGTTCAGAGGCTGTTGGATTGAGCATCAGAGCTGAAGCAATATCTGAATAGTTACTGTAGCAAGTTCAAGTGTAATGTAGAAAGTTTAAGATCACTGTAGCTTCTTTCAGTTATTGGTTTTCTTCTCTTCTTCTTCTTTCCAATTTCAGTCTCATGCCTTCTGACAGTGAAGTTAATATACATATATTAACTAAAGACTCTTTTAATTAGTGTCCTGATGTAGTTAGCACATATGGGAAATGTCCTTATACCTTTTTCAATCGAGAGAAATGTTACAACAACTCAAGTTACAAACAATAATATGCAGTTAAAGCTAGTTCCTCTGCCTATCCTCACTAGACCTACGCCCAATCAGTAATGTCATGTTACCGTATTTGTAGCCTACCATAGTTAGAAACAATAAGGCCGCTGAAATCCTTTCATTTGATAATCTTTGATAGACAGCATTCCTTCATTTCATCAACTTTGGATGGAGTTATGGCATTCTTGACTTGTAAGCTAATTTTTTAAAAATTTCTTGATATATGCATGTTTCTAATAACTAACATAAATTTTGTAACATAAAATTGCCTACATTTTACATTTTCTATTATTTAATAATATCATCTATTATATATTTTTGTTCAACTTGCAAATTGTTACATACAACAACAATTCAGGGAGAATGTCGCTAAAATGTGAAGTCTGAAGAAGTTCAGTAATATGCAGATTTATTCTAGAAATTATTATGTATTTTAAATAATTGAATAAAAATTTTAAATTACTTTCTTCGTTGGCTGTATCACAAATTATGGTAATATTTATCCCTCCCATTTTAAGGTGGGTTCTTTGCTGGAAGACTCGAATAGCCCCCCAACTCCTCGAGTTGAATTAGTCCCCAGACTGCAATGGGTGTAGTTGACCTCTAACTTAAATGGCGTTAAGTGGATGAATGTCCTAAGCAACTTTGCAATTCACATTTGGAGAGGGCTGAATCAACGAAGCATAAGTTTTAAGTTTGATCGTCACTAGAACTTACCTACGAACGACGCCTTGCTATGGAACAAAGGCCCCATTACCAATACAAGACTGTCCTTTCTGGATCCTGATGTCACTGCGGATAATACTGCGAGTACAGCCGACTACCTTAGAATGCATTGGGCCCTTGAGTGGGACTGGTCTTTGCTTTAATAGAAAGTTGCAATTTGGGTCCAATACTTGAAGCTAGTCGTTTGTGTTATGGGATTCTCTTTTGGAACTATATGATGTATGTAGGAAGTTATACACTATCGTTAAACGACTTATATGAGATTCTAATATTTGTAAAACGGAGATTACAACTCTCTTTAATTTCCCTCTAGTTCCCAAATTCACAGAAATTGCAGCAATTTCTGATTTAGGTGGTCTTATGGTCTACTATGTCTTCCTCTTCGCTTCTTCACTTTCCCTCCACAGCACAAAACGATCCCTACAAAATAGCGAAGAGAATGTAAAGAAACAAAAGTGAGGGAAGTCAGTCCGGAGTCGAAAGCTTGATGTAGAAGAACAAAAAGGCGGAAAGAAGGACAGATGGTCCCCGAGTGGTCGGGTCCAGGCAACTCCTAGTGTCGGGTGTCCCAGTGTTTGACAAGATTTAGTTTGCATGTGCTCTTGATTAGTTTTTATGGGCTCTCACAGTCTTTATTACAATACCCATAAAATATCGCCTCTCTCTCTCTCTCAGACCTTCTGGATTCCTTTATGATTTTGTCTCTAGATCAGGAGTGAAGCTCTGAACTCGCGCTTATTAAATAAACTGTTAAGCCCATTTCTCCGTTTAAACTAAATTCTTTGTTGGGAAGGGGAAAAAAAAGAAGAAGAAGAAAATGTTTATGAGATAGGAGGTATAGAGGGGCAAGGAGAGGATTGATTTTGAGTTGAAGTTTGGTTGATTGGTCTCTTACTCTGTTCCCCTTTCTGGGGGAGATTCTTCTCTTCTCCCCGTGTATTTGAAAGTAACCTTTTGGGGGTTTGAGCTTTGTTTCTTAGCTTTCTTTGGTCTCAGCTTTCACTTTCTCTCTCTACACCCACGTGGGGTTCCTTTACTTTTGCCTTAAAAAGGACTTGTGAACATTAAAATCTCTGAGTTTTGATCACCGGGCCTGATTCTTGAGATGTGGTTAGTAGCAGGACACTGCACAGAGCATGTCTTGTGTTACTTCTCTGCTTGTTTGTCAGCTTATCCACTCAACACTGTAAATAAGCCCTTCAATACTTTGTCTTTGTGAGTGAGCTTATGATTTGTGTTTCTATTGGGGTTGTGCACTGTAATACACTGTAATAGTGCAGATGCTAAATTCTGTCCTTTGAAAATATGGAATCTGGGAGTGGATTTTACTCAGTTGATGAGTTTAGATTAGATGCCAGATGGTTAGTTGATCCCAAACTTCTTTTCGTTGGCCCTGATATTGGTGAGGGAGCTCATGCCAAAGTGTATGAGGGCAAGTAAGTTTATTCCTTTATCAAGACTTTCGCTTCATCTTCTTGTTTTGCACATCAAAACCTTAAATCTAGGCTTCTGCCATTGTAATCTGTTGTCAGAACACCTCTGCTTGCTTGCTTGTGGGCCATTTTTGGTGTGTGAATTAAGCTCGTCTATGATGTAGGTTAAATTTTCTTTATAATTGAAGAGCTTAGGAGAAATGATCCAGACGGGAAGAATTACAAACAGAAGAAAAATAGGGAAAGACTAAAGAGTGAGAGAGGGGAGAAAAATCTTAGAAGGAAATTCTTGCCGTTATCCAAATTGATGCAAAGAATTTTCGTTGATGCTTTTTGCGATTACTTACGTTACTGTATCTTAATCAACTTGGTTGGATTCCTTTGCAGATATAAAAACCAGACCGTCGCCATTAAGATTGTTCATAAGGGAGAGACGTTGGAGGAGATCGCTAAGAGAGAAGCACGATTTGCTAGGGAAGTTGCAATGTTGTCTAGGGTCCAACATAAGAACTTAGTGAAGGTTGAGCCCTTGGATGTTATTATAAGTTTGCTTCATTAGACATAATATAAGTTGCAGGCTCTTAAACAGTTTTCAGTGAATAACAAATGATTGTTACTAAAACTGGGTGTTGGAAATTTGTGTGTCAACAGTTCATTGGTGCCTGCAGAGAGCCAGAGATGGTTATAGTCACCGAGCTTTTGCTGGGAGGGACCCTGCGGAAATACCTACTCAGTATGCGGCCAAGGTGCTTGGACAAACATGTAGCTATTGGTTTTGCACTTGATATTGCTCGAGCCATGGAATGCTTGCACTCTCATGGGATTATCCATCGTGACCTGAAACCTGGTAATTTTTATCACCCTACCGATTAATAGACAACTCACTATGTACAAAGTTTAAGCCACTATTTTGACAAGGTCATTTGCTAACTAATGTTCCAAGAGGTCATTCACTAATTCTATGTCCAATGGGACCTTTTTGAACATTAACGTCTTCCGCTAATGATACCTTCTGATTAGTGACATCATAAAAATCTTTCTGGCCTTTCACCTATAATTCATTGTAGCTAATTGAGCATGGTAAATTGTGTATGAAAGATTCTTTGTGACTGCTTAAGATTTGGCAATTCTGCTTTCACCTTATTGGTCATGAACCCATTGATACCATAATTTTCTTAAATCCCGTTGTCACTACAAGTTTATCTTAAAAGGCTTATTGAACTGATTAGCATGTACAGATATTCCTTATGCCCAAAATAAGAAATAAAATCTTCCATCTTATGGCTATTTCATTTTCGAGAGAATTTGACAATTTCACTTCCCATGATCCTCAGAAGTTATTGGTATCATTAGGTATTATAAATGTTATGTCAGCCAGATGGTACGTGTTTCCGTGTAGAGTGAGGCCATATGGCTTGAAAAGAAGGTTATCCCTTTATTTTTATATGTTTACTGGTTAGGATGGGACTTCAAATTTGTTAAAACGCTCAAAACTTAAGTCACTTTTTACTTTTCAGAGAACTTGCTCTTGACTGAGGATCACAAAACTGTGAAACTAGCTGATTTTGGACTAGCAAGAGAAGAGTCATTGACAGAAATGATGACTGCTGAGACAGGAACATACCGTTGGATGGCTCCCGAGGTACTGAACTAAAGGAAGGCGAATGGTTGCTATTGTTTATTTTTAAAAAATTGATTTTTTATAATTTACCTTCTCTCCTAAGTGCTTCCCCTTATACTCGCTACATTCTTGGCAGTTATATAGCACTGTCACCTTAAGGCGGGGAGAGAAAAAGCACTACAATCATAAGGTGGATGCTTATAGCTTTGCAATTGTGTTGTGGGAGCTTTTACACAACAAGTTACCATTTGAAGGCATGTCAAATCTTCAGGCTGCATATGCAGCTGCATTTAAGGTAGTGACCTCTTGTCTATTAACTCGAAAATTATGTTGTGCCAACTAAAATTTTGATTAAGTTCTCCCTGAAAGCTTTGAAGACTTGTAACTACGATGGTGTATATTAACTTTTCAGAACGTGAGACCTAGTGCTGAAAACTTGCCGGAAGAATTGGCGATCATTCTGACTTCATGCTGGACAGAAGATGCAAATGCTCGGCCTAATTTCACTCAAATAATTCACATGATACTGAATTATCTATCCACCATTGCTCCTCCTGAACCTACTATTCCTCCACGTCTTTTGACATCAGAGAACACCATCTTGCCACCAGAATCTCCGGGTACAAGTTCCTTAATGACAGTGCGTGGTGACTGTGGGGAAACCCCCAAAGCAGAGATGGAAAACAAACCAAAAAGTTTCTTCTTCTGCTTCAACCAATGTTATTAAACCACCCTACTTGTAAAAGAAAATGACAACCTTGGTGTGTTTCCCAGGGATAAGAGGCTGGATATAGCTCAGTCGGGAACAGGCTCTTATCCCAGGAACACATTTTGACGACATTTTTTGATCAATAAAATTCGTCTTTTTGGTGTCCATACAAGCTCGTGAACACTTCCTGATGGTAGTCGTCGGATATCGGCCCTTGTCCACCAAAATTATAAGGGATCCTGGACGAAGGCTATAACATATCCGTGCACCAAAAGTTTCATGATGTGGGTAGATTTGGTTGAAAGGACATGAACTATGGTTTGTGAGAAAAAAATAGTGGGAAAGAAACATCTCTGAAGGTGATGTTTAAATGTTCCTGAGACAAGGACAGAGAAATTGCATGGCAATCTGATTACTGGCCTTGAAATTCAATGTCAATTTTTCGGTAGGAGGTAAACATAACCCAGTACCATTAATTCCCAGGAGAAGCAACTTTGGATACATTCATTCTGAAAGAGTTATCTGAAAATGAGAGAAAACGGGGAAAAAAAAAGAGAGATAGAAGACACTTTTTTGTTTAAAGAAGGCTCTGCATCGAAACAATTCGATTCCGGAGCAGATTTGAATAATTCAGGGATTAGTTTTGCTGGCGTAGATCTTCTGTTCTTATTATTTCGTTTCTTTTTTATTTTATGAGAATAAATAGCACTTACACTTGATAAAAGGGACTGAAAAAATGAATAATGAATGAATGTATTATCCTCATAAACAGGATAAGAACAAATTAATCTGAATCCGGCCTAATAATGGTTCATCTCCTAGCCAACAGGGAGAGTCATGAACAAAGTGGTCCCATCAGACAGGTGCTGATGAAATTCTGACTTTTTGCTTGTAATGTATCTCGATGCAATAGGATATCCTTCACTCAATTATCCGTTGATGGGCTCTACTTGTGATCGAAACCGAATAAACTCCGCTTTTTGGAAAAGTCAATAAGCTGAATGCTTGTAGAAAAGCATCCTAAAGCACACGGCAGATGAAATAATAAGAACGACTATGTTTGTATATGATGGAAATTGATTGAAACCAAGTGAAATTAACAGAACTGGCAAAACGGAATAGACCTTTCTTTACATTATACATAGCCTTGAATCTGGCCGCAATGTTACCAATAGTTGTTGCAGGAATGGCATCCCTCTTTGATGTGGTGAAAACGATTCCTATCACGAAGTACAATTTCTCTATCATATACCCTTGATATTATTTTTGCCGCATTATGGCAATCTGTACAAACTCTTAAGATTCTTGGAAATTCTAATTGTGGTTCCAAGAGGAGTTTTAGAAAGACCAAAAGCTATAGCGAGCTTCTCGCTGTGATGTGACACTGCGGATTCCCTGTCCTCCTCCTCTGCGTCGAACGTGCATCTGATATATTGGGCACATAGCCAGCTGCCTTGATTCGTCGAATCATGTCTTCACTTGCGTTATAAATTTCCTTATACGGCAGTACTTTAGCTTCAGCTAGAAATTCATAAATCTGTCCTTCTAATTCAATCAACCTACAGCCAGGCATTTTCTTGATTCCTCTCTCTTTAATCTCACTTCTCTTTCTCATGGCGTCCGACAACCTCCCAACTGATGCTTAAATGTTAGACAAGAGTATGTAATCCCCAATATGCATGAGCTCCAGTTCAACCAGGTGCTTCAATTATTCTTCTGCTATCTCAACATTCTTATGCACCGTGCACGAAGCCAACAATGTTCTCCAAGTCATAGCACTGGGTTGGATGGGCATTTCCTTTACAAAAGGATAAGCCTCTTCAATCAAGCCGGCCCTACCAAGAATGTCTGCCATGCACCCATAGTGTTCCAAACTTGGCTCAATACGAAAGTCTCTACTCATGCTGATAAAGAATTCACGACCCTCATTGACCAGACCTGCATGACTGCAGGCAGAAAGAACCCCAATAAAATTCACATTGTTCCATTCGACGACACTTTCCCTCATTTTCTGATAGAACTCAAGAGCCTTCCTTCCTTGTCCATTCTTAGCAAAACCTTGAATCAGTGCTGTCCATGAGTACACTTTTTTCTGAGGCATATTTTGGAAGACTTCAGTTCCACCATCCATTAATCCACATTTTCCATAGAAGTCTATAAGTGCAGTTCCAAAAGTGAGGGTAATCTTAATCTTCTTTCTCTCAATATACACATGAACCCATTTGCCAGTCTCCAAAGCTCCAAGTACAGCACAACTGACCATAGTAACCTCATTAGCATCTACATTTTCCCTTTGCATCTCATTAAAGAGATCAAGTGCATCTTTACATCTCCTTGACTGAGTATAACCAGAGATCATTGAACTCCAAGTAATGACATTCTTCCGATCCAGTCCATCAAGCAAGGTTCGTGCTCTATCCATCTCACTGCATTTTGAATACATGTCAACAAGAGCTGTGATTAAGATACTATTCCCTTCCAGACCATTTTTCCTTTCAAACTCATGAATCCACTATCCCAGCTCTACGTCACCCAATGTACCACAAGCCGGCTAAACACTGAGCAATGTTATATAGTTAAATCCAACATCCAATTCCCTCATTTCAAAGAATAACCTAATGACATCCTCATAGTCCCGTTCTTAACATACCCCGACAACATTGAATTCCAAGTAAAAATATCCCTTTCACACATTCAATCAAACAGTTTCCTGGCAAGATTAATGTCACCGCAATTTCCATACATGTGGATCAGAGTGTTCAAACAAAGCCCATCAGAACCAAACCCACATTTCACAACCTGGGCATGAACCTGTTTCCCTTCTCTCATTCCACGTAATTGGGAACAAGCTTTAAGAGTACAAGGCAAAGTGAACTCATCAAACAGAAACCCATTTTCGAGCATTTGCTTAAACAAGTTTAAAGCTTTTTGCGGGATTGGTTCTCTGTGAAGACTCTTATCATGACATTGTATGCCCCTGAATCGGGACTAACCATGTTTGCGAAAATTGAAACGGCGTAGTCCATGCCGGTGGTTGGTAGTAGTAAGGCGGCTGATTCGAGGACGATTGCGGCGACCATAGGGTCGAAGTGGCGGCCGGCTTTGAGGAGGAAGGCACGGACTTGATGGAGATCTCTGGTGGTTCTGCAATGTTTCAGGATTAGGGATTTGGGGTTGTCTGGAAAATGAGAGATTGTAATTGTAGTGGCCATGGGAATTGGGATTTGGGCGGGAAAATGGAGAACAGTGGTGGCCATTTCTGTTTGGACCGTTAGGGTTTGAGATATACCGAACTTAAAGGTTTAAGTATTTATTTTTCTTATTTATTTTCGTTGACTTGACGAAAAACGGAATATAAAAGTAAACTCCACAGCCCCGGCCAAGAGGTCAAACGACGCCGTATTTATGGTCTCGAACTCTATTACTGGACCGCTAAATTCCCCAATACCAGGTGAACGTACTAGAAAGTAGAATTGGGAATTTGATGTCTTGTTAATATTGTGCTTGAGGTGATAAAGACATTTAAAAGCAAAGTGCAGTTGAATGGAACAAAATATTCAAGAATTGTTTCCTCAATTAAATTTTATTGAACATAGATATTTATTTATAGATAAGATGATTAAGTTATATATGAAATATATATGAATATACAATCTCAATTTCAGCTAATTTTAATCTTAACACATTAATTATATCAGAACATAAAATTATGATTTTAGCTAATCTTAATCTTAAATCCGATTCCTTAAATTCAAAATGAGATGGTAGATATCGACTTGAGTTTGTCTAGTAAATCTTGAAAATGAGTTATAAGATGCATTTTAGTTAATATGTTAGCTGCTTGGCTCGGTGAAAAGAGTATGTATAAAGTGGTAATCAATTTTAATGCATTTTATACATTTATGAAAATATCATTGTGAGAAATTTGTATAATTCTTCTGTTATCACAATGAAGCATAGTGACAAAGGAATGTAAGACAACTGTCTTGGTAAATAACTAGTGCAACCAAAGTAATTCGGATGTAGCATCAACAAGAGCAAGATATTTATATTTGGTTTTGAACTAAGCAATGACATTTTGTTTTTTTGCTGCTCCAAGAGATAAAAGAATTGTCCAAGAATAAACAATAACCAATAATAGAACCACGATCTATTGGATCACCAAATCATTCAACATTATAACAACATAATATCGCGGAGGAGTTATCAAAGAAGTGTAATCCATGGAAAAGAGTTTCTTTAATATAATAAAGTATTCAAATCATGATCGAAAAATGAGAGCAAGGAGAAGGCATAAATGAGAGGAGTAAGGAGTAGACGTCAAGTATAGAGGTTTCTTAAACATTTTCAACACCTAACTAACTTAGACACACATTAGGTTTCCACAGTTTTCGGATAATGTCAACTATGATGAGAACTCATTATTTGACCACCAATACTAAAAGCGAATTTGAAAGAAATTTTGGACACTAAAATTGTTGATAAATTTTGTGAAATTGCTTGCATAATTGAATATTGAGCTCCATTCGACTTTTATCACAATAATATATCAAAATGCTCATTAATAATGTTCACAATATCTACTTCCAAATATTTATCCAACTTTATCCTATTGTAAGAAGTCCGATCCCTTTTCTCTTTTATGAATTCTTTAAAACAAAAGCTCAAACTTCCAACTATATTTGGTGATGATGTATTAAGAAAGATGAAACTCATATTAAATTACTATGATCTAGCACTTTGTCCATTCTTAATTGATAATTATTAAACAAATCATACCAAAATTGTTTAATAATATCGATATGTCCTTCAGTCCAATCACCATACAACTATCAATAGAAAATTGAAGTTCTTCCGTATTATACCTTAGGTTTAACACATAATGGCTATCATAGTATTAACAATCATAGACCATTAAGTATTACATTTTTCCATCATTTGATATGCCATTGTTTAAATCACCTCATTTGAATAAGATATCCACTCAAATAATGCTAGTTTAATATTGTACATATTAGAAAAACAAATGTGTGAAGCTGGATATTTTGTTCTTAAGAACAACTCAGTAAAAGTACAATATTGTCAACTTCATATAAATTGTTTCAGCTAACTCCTATTGCTTTTCTGATGGAAAATAAGTATATTGAGAATTTCATGGTCTCAACATGATAAATATCTCAATATACTTAGTTCTAGACTTTAGCATCTTGAATATTGAATTCCATTATGTTGGACAATCCAAAACTAGCTTCCTTATGCATAAAACGTGTAGTTATCATGTATTTTCTTCAATTTTTTTACTCATTTGGGTGTTGAACTCTATTATATTACACTATTTCAAATTGGCTCAACCCTTATATTTATTATCTCCAACCAATCCTTCACTATTAGATTCCTAATATATGCAAAAAAAAAAAACATATGGTATAAGCTCCTACCCATTAGCAATCTCCTAATTCATAAATCGGCCTTTGCTTTTACGATCATAGCATCGTTTGAGCTACAATTATCTAAAGTTATAATTGAGAGTTTCATATCAATGTTTCAACTCATTAAGCATTTTGCCAATACAATCATCAACCTGTCATTTGTATACAACTTTAAGACATAAATAAATTTCTATTTAAAATATAAACAAATATCAATTATGATATAATCAATAAACAAATGATGAAAAAATTAAAGAATATTATTTACGTTAAGATTCAACAACATAAAGTCTAGTTATTATCAATATAATGTGTTGCCACCTCCATATAGTCCTTGTTTAGGTTACTAGTCATCCATATATCTGATGTGATGGCAACTCGTTCTTAATTACTTAATAATGTCTTTAATAACAAATTATTTTGCTCTTCACAAATATTAAAGACATCTATCTTTATGATATTATTAGTAGATATCTTGAAAGTTAGTTAAAGTGAGGTGACTAGTTGAACTGACGTGACAAACAACCTAAAATTTTGATTATCAATAATAGAGAGACGATATTTATTCTCTATGATCAATTTTGCCAATAAATACTTGGATATGTGAAAATCATAACCGTTAGCTGTTATTTCACTCTTCCGTTTCATTAGGTTAGGGTTCAAAAAAGTTTGATTTCCTTACATTATCATAACCTTGGTATTCATTTTGCTCTTTCTTTTCATTAGGTTAGGGTTTTAAAAGTTTGACTTTTTAATACCATCTTCTTTTTGTTGTAAGAGTCCATATGCCTCTTCAAATAAGATGTATCTCCTTTAGAACCCTTGACCAACATGTTATAGCGATACTTTTATTCAACTTTATCAACCATATCACTTGATCTACTCTCGATAAATTGACTCTAAACATCATTTTTTATCTTAAAAGAAACAATCATTCAACCTAAACTATTTCTACACATTGTATATTGTTAAGTACCAAATTGGAACTCTCTATTATGTTGCCTTATATTGTTGAAGGATTATATAAATCTATCTGAAGAAAACATAAACAAGATAATTATGAAAAGTAAGATATAAATACAACTTATTGACGTAGTTAACATAACAAAAGAAGTTACTATGTGAGCTATAAATATTTAAACATAAAGAATGTTGGAAGCTTTGAGGTCTTGAAAAAATGTTACTATTAAAAACTATTAATAAGTGTTAAAGAAAGAAAATCCTATAGAGAATGTGTAAGAATTACCAACATATTTTCTCAAGAAGAAAATATAGCCTTTCCAAATAAATGGACACCATTCAAATTATCCTAACTTGTAGCTTATGAAGAAATATGTAGATGTTCAGTGATTGTATGCTCGTTCAAAGAATTCAATTCACGCTTGTAGACTGACTTAAAAGAAGAAAAAACTCAAAAGGTAGAAAAATTTTAGATTTCATTGGAAGAAATGTAAAAATAAAGTTAGAAGAAAAATAATACGTTGATTTTTAGGAACATGAGGTTGCAAAGAAAGCTATTGAAGAAAAACCTTATGTTATTAACATTTGTTGAAGATATAAAATAAATAAGTTCTCTAAAAGGAGAATTGGAAAATCTACAAGAATCTTTAATTTGGAAATTTTATTTGCCTTTATGCGGTTGTGATTCAACCGATAACAAAAGAAATTTGCTTTTCACTCATTCATGGTTTAGAAAATTTCCATTTCACTATCAAACTATAATTTTTTTAATTGAAAACTAAGAAAGTAAATCAATACATTGTATTAGTTTGTGTGAATTTTTATATCTTAACACAAATTATTGCTTACAATGGGAAGACTAATAGAGAAACCAGCTTTTTCTAAACCAACTAAAACTTAAAACATAGAGTTATACTTTGCTGTAAATTTTCCTACTAGACTCATCAAAATTTGGGTTGTGTATGCCTATTAAATTTGGAATGGAACACTAATTCATAGATCAAAACATCATATGATAACATTAGAAGTTAGAAAAAAGATTTGAAGACTAGACTTAAAGATCAAAACACTAGATGATAACACTAGAAGTTAGAACAATAAAATAATAAGTTATAGGGTTACTATGATAAAGCATTCTCACTACACTGGAACTTTTACTCTATCAACTAGTTTTTATTTCTATTGAAAATGTAAATGTACGGGGAATAGGTTTGTAATTATTGGCCTCCAAAATATTTTGTCGAATTAAGCATGATAGTTATGAAATAAGCATGGAATTTGAATTTTTTTCCTTAGCATGAATTATAAGGTCATGATAGAATTATTATTGGATTTAATTATTTCTTTCAATGTGATTTTATTTCACTAATTAGTGAAATTAATGTCTTAAGAAAGAATAAGGGCAATCTTGGTATGTCACTATGTTAAGAAAGTCAAGAAGCATTA
>JANZXR010000006.1:33848719-33889166 GCA_027575705.1 Erythroxylum echinodendron
TTTATTATTAATTAAGATATTTTAATTTATATTCATTCATTAAAATTTTTATTTAATTATTTATATCTAATTAAATACATATTATTAATAAAATTGTTCGACGATTATAATTTAAATATAATGGAAATATATTTTTTTAAAAATTTAATAAAAATTTTACTGACAGAAATATGCAAGATTTTCGTCGGTAATTGTCTAAATACAATACCGACGAAAGATATTTTTCGTCGGTAATATTTCCTAATTTAGCGAAGGAAAATTTTACCGTCGGTAACTTTACCGACTGTATTAAAAACATTCCAACACTAAATTTACATACGGGTAAGCCACCGGTAGGTAAATTTAGCGACGGAATACATCGGATGGTCGGTAACTTTTCGGTTGATTTTACCGACGGTTTTCTTGTTTTGTCATTAATTTTACCGACGGTAGACAAACTTTCCGTCGGTAAATTTAGCTACAGCCGAATCTTCGACGTTTTTGACCGTCGGTTTATTCCGTCGGTAATTTGGTATACCAATGGAATATTTCTATATTCCGTCAGTAATTTCCGTCCCTAATTCACTATTTTCTTGTAGTGTCTTCTTGTGTCTCTTGGAGCCCCATTCTAAATGTGAGGAAAGATCTGACAGTTCCTCTAATGGTAATATTGTTAGATCCTAGGTTTCTTGTATGTCCGTCAGTTGAACTTTCTATGTTTTTGAAAGTGACCTAAGTAACTTTCTTTTTTATTGAAAATTTAAAATGAATTAAATAAGAAACAAAGTTTACTACAACACTTACCTTACTAACAGGATAATAAAACAAAGACCAAAACAAACATCGTAAGCTAAAGAACGTCCTTGTGTAATAAAACAACCTTAATTAAAGTCTCGGATTTTCCTAAAACCAGTTAACAAAAAATCCCCCATCTAAACTTTATCTAAAAGTTTTCGAATTAGGACTCGAGAGTCTCCATCTTCAGTTTCTCCAAATGATTAAGGAGGTAAGAAATTTCTGATTTGAGCTTAGTTACTTCATCTTCTCTCTTTTCATCTTCACTCATTTGTTCTGATTAAGGATACTCGAAGGGTCATCTTGTGTATTTGAGCTCTGGCTACTATCTCACTTCTTCCAACTACATGTCTTCAACACCCACGAAGGCTCAGGCGTAAAGAACTCATAGAGGAGGGACCCCATAAGGTAAGAATTCTACTTTAGATTCCTACAGAAATGTTATGTGTGTGGTATCTTGCTAGATTAGGTTGTAGAGATTTACTGCTTTAAGTATTGGATATTCTTAGCTTCTCGTTAGAGTCTCCAAGAAATAGCTAGTCTCTTGCTACATTTGTCCTCCATCTGGTTATGACTAGTTATTCTCTAATACTATTAGAGATGATTTCCGTAAGGGCAAGTATTCCTCTTTCCCTTTTCACAAATCTTTTGTTATTCCTCTCCCTCCAGATCTCCTATATACATATTGTAATGGCTACGATGTAAACATTCTTGTCATGTTTGGGTGCATGGTTCAGTAGTATTTCTTGGATAATGCCATTCAGATTGCTTTGATAGCAATTAAGTGTACATAGAGAGCAGACTTGCCGCCATACTCTATTAGAAAACTCACATTTGAAAAATAGATGGTCTCTGTCCTCTTTATCTAGATCACAAAGGGTACATCTTTTAAAGGAGGAGAGGAATTTTAATTTAGTCATAGTGCTTAGTCTGTCCTTCATAGCTAACTAGCTCAAGAAGCTGGTATTTGGCTTAATAGTGTTACTCTAGATCAATTTACCCCATCCAACTATTGGGTTTGTCCTATGCTTTAGTTGTTTTGGTTGCCTATTTGTTATGTCCATTACTGTTAGTCCATTTCATGGATCTATATCCTCTCCTCCATTGTATCGATACTGTGGTATCGAAAGAGATCTGATCTCCTCTTGGGAAAAATCCCAGTTGCCATTTGCAATTAAATCTTGGACTTTAGCTTTTTTTGAAAATCTATCTAGAGTATCCCTAGCAGTTGGATGCTGAATTAGAGCTCCCTGACCTGTCCAATTGTCATACCATAAAGAAATTCTATCCCCTGTCCTTATCCTGCAAGTTATCTGATGCTGAGCTTCCACCCCTAGTCTGAGAATTTGGTTAAAGAACCATGAAAAACTATCTCTACGTCTGATTGCCTATAGACTTCCACCCCTTAATATATAAGTATGCACCCATTTAACCCATAATGATTCCTTTTCACTTAAAATTCTCCACAACCTTTTCAACAATAAGCATTTGTTGCTTCTGTCAATTAACTCCAGGCCTAGTCCTCTAGTTTCTTTAGGCTGACATATTTGAGTCCAGCTGACCTTAGCAATCCCCGTTTCTTCTTTCCCCTTACTCCATAGGAATTGTTTCATCATTATTTCCACAGTTTTGATTAACCCTTTAGAAAAGAAAATGTGAGAACACCAATATGTATTCATAAACATAATAGCAGATTTCAGGAGCTGAAGTTTGCCACTATAGGATAATGTTTTGTTTGTCCATGAATCTAATCTCCTTTGTATCCTTTCAATAAAGGTAAGGCAATTCTTTAAATCAGAGTCTTCTTAAAGCAATAGGAATGCCTAAATAAGTGATAGGAGGCTCTTGATTACCATTCCAGTGATAAGAGATATATCATTAGCTAGGTGTGCAACACTCTTTGATAAGATGAAGAATTTTTTTTGAAAATTGATGCTTAATCCCGACATCCCCTTAAATCTTTGTAAAGTATTCAGTTGTAACGTAACTGAGGGGATATTAGCCTTACTAAAAAGGATTAGGTCATCTATAAAACATAAGCTAGTTAGTGAAAGCAATTTGCACTTGGTATGGAACTTGAAATCTGATGTCAAGGAGATCTTATATTTCAACATAAGGGTAAAAACCTCCATGCAGATTAGAAATAGGTAAGGGAAAGAGGATCCTCTTGCCTAAGTCCCTTTTTGTCTTTAAACAACTCAGTGGGACTCCTGTTGATCATAATCCTAAAAGAAACCATAGAAATACACTCTTTTATCCAATTGGTAAAAATCTGAGGGAAACCCGTAACTTCTATAGTCTACAGTCCAACTAACATTATCAAAAGCTTTATGGAGATCAACTTTTAAAGTGCAATTTTAAGGGGATTTTCCTCCTCATACCCTTTTAGAAGTTCCTACAAGATTAGGATGTTTTCCCCAATATTCCGCTTACTTAAGAATGCTCCTTGGTTTTTACTGATGATGTAGTGTAGTACTGATTTTAGTTTGTTGGCAAGTATTTTAACAATAATCTTGTAACTGAAGTTAGTACATGAGATAGGCCTAAAATCGCTCTATGCATTGCTTGTTGATCTCTTTGAGGATTACTCCATTTCTGAAGAATTCATACACTGCTTCTTTCATAATTTTCCTTATTGTATCCCAAGTTTTCTGATAGAAGAAACCATTCAGACCATCTGGTCTAGGAGCCTTCAAGCGATTCATTTTAAATACCACTACCTCTATCTTTTGATATGTGACATGCCTGATTAAAAGATCTGCTTGATCTTTAGGAATTTTAGCAGAGATAAATGTCCTGAGATTTGCACTGCAAACATCCTGAGATCTGCACTGCAAGTTCTAACATTACCCTCAAATCCCATGATCTTTTGGAAGTGTTTTAAGGCATCTTGAACAATTTCAGTTTGCTTATACAAGATCTCCTCTGATTATGTTTTTATCGAAGTAATCATATTGACATTTCTCTTTGCCTTAATGGTTTGAAGAAAAACCTAGTGCATCTGTCTCCTTCCCTAATCTAGTTGACTCTAGACCGCTATCTTAATAATAAGCAGTGGTTATCAATTGCTTGCATCTAGAAATTCAGAACCTCCTTCTCCTCCTTTGCAATAATCTCATCAGTAGGATTATCAGCCAACGATTTTTGTATCAGTGAGAGTCGATGCCTAGCAGTTTCTAACACTTAGACTATGCTCAGACCCCTACTTTCATTTACTTTCTTCAATTCCTACTTTATAGCCATTAGTTTTTGCAAACAGATAAATTGCTTAGTAACTGTTACTTTTAACTCTAAACCATTGCTGACAATTTTTTGGAAACCTTCCACACTGATCAAGAAATTGTTAAACCTAAAAGGGTGTTTCAAGTAAACCTTTTTTAAAAGGTTGTCCACCTTGATTGGTGTATGGTCCGAGAACCTTGGGTATAAAAACATGACCTTACTGTTTGGAAAGATTGTTAACCACTCCATATTCACCAAAGCCCTATCCAATTTCTTTCTGATGAGCCAATTAGAGCTCTGCTTGTTGCTCCTATTAAATCTATGACCCTCATATTTTAAGTCAGAAATTTCCACATCTTTAGTACAATCAAGCAAGTCGGTATTGTAGTTGAGCAAATTACAGTTCCCTTCAGCTTCAGATTGATAAATAGTATAGTTGAAATCGTCACTTATGATCTATAGGCCACCAGCTATTCCTTTTAGTCTTCTCACATAATTCCATAGGTCTATTAGGTATGCTTCATTTTGAAAGTCATTTTTGTATGGATAAATTGCTCACTTGCTTCCAAAACCTCCACCTCTATAAGATCCTCATCATAGACTATGATGATTCTTCCATACCCATGGTACTGATGATTAGATTTTATATGCCATTGACTCCCAAAAAAATCTAACTTATTTAGGTTTACAAGTTTGATTTTTATTTATAAAAGACAAAATATACTAGGCTTCTCATATCGGGCAAAATCCTTCAAGGCATTGAGCTTCGAATGGTTATTTATTCCTCTAACATTCCAAACTAGAAAGGTCATGTAGTAATAATTTTACCTTTTAAGCCTTTCCTACAGCTCCGATTTCTCTTTCTAGTTTGTGTTTGTTCCATCTTTTCCTCCTGATTTTCCACCTGATGCATGAGTTCTGATTGTTGTGGCACTTGGGTGGTTCTTTGTTGCTGAACTCCTAGGGGATTTCCATTATGTAATTCTCCTTTATCTGTAATACAATTATCAATTTTTTCCCCTCCTTCTATCATGTGTTGTGCTGTCATATTCCTTGTTACCAATCGTATATGTTGTTGATCCTTTACATTGTGTTCAGTTTGATCCCCCTTACCTTATAGGTCCGATTACTATCTATTTGAATATCTAATTCCTGATCCATCAGTATCCTTTTCTACAGTTCAAGTTCATCAGTTTTTGTTTTCCCCTCTATATTATTCTCATCTAGCTCCATCAATTCACCATAATCTCCCCTAATAAAAACTTTCCCTATTGGTTTCCATGTTTTGCCTTTAACTTGTAGGAAAGGTTTCCAATGATAAGTAACCATGACTTTATCCTCCTTTAGAGAATGTTAAGACCTTTGATAGCATTAATAATATCAATGAATATAATATACATGTTAGAAATGCTTTATCTTGTTTTATTTGAAACAATTCATATTGATGTGTTAGCAGGCTTTCTTTGCTCTCCTTAACTTGATTTGCACCCTCATGAGTAATTTCTAATATATGTCAAATGTCATAAGCCATTTCACATATAGAGAGCCTATTAACTTCATTTCTTCCTAAAAAGCATAAAATAGGAAGTGTATGACTGTATTATTCAAGGATACTAATCTCTTATCTTGAGGTTCCTATTTTTACCTTTTGTTATCTACAATTTTTATAGGAATAAAGGGATCATTTGACTAAAGGGATCATTTGACACTATTTCCTATAGGTCTACACTTTTGGCCATTAAGAAAATTTCATCATAGTTTTCCAATAAAGGTAATAGTTTCCATCAAAGAAACGTGATCTACTAATGCTTTGTCCCTCTTGGTTGAATGATGATGATAATACTCCTAAATATGTCATTACAATCTTTTCTATAGGATTTTGTTAGAAATACTAGCCCAATAGACTTGTTTTGATACCATTTGTTAGTTCTTAAAGGCACCTGAAAAAGGAAGTGAATAAGTGTTTACAAAATTCAATAATTTTTCAGCCAATGTACTCAATTAATAATGGTCAATATAAATATGAGAAAAATGATTAATTAAACAATTGAATAATAATTTAAAGGCAATAAGAAGAGATAATGTAAGCTGATTTATAGTGGTTCGACGAACAACCCTTGCCGACATCCACTTCCAAGGCTCTTCTTAGAATTCCACAATAATTCTTCTTTCAAGGCAAAGAATAACCTTTGCACAATCTTTCTTAATAAAGAGGCCTTTCTTACAATCTTCTTCCAAAGTGAAGAGGAACTTCAATCTCACTTGTATTACCCCTAAATACAATTATATATTGTCCTAACCAAATAGCTACAACTCAAAATACCTCACTTTATCACTTTATAACTCCAAAAAACATTTAATTTCATATCCAAGTGAAAATCAGGATCTAAGGATCAGGGATACTGGAACATGGCAATTGCCATTAAGAAGTACAATATATATAAGTGAAAACACCAATTCGATAAATATTTCCATTTTAAACAAACCTGATAGAGTTCATTCACGATTAGAGTAGGGCTGCACCACATCCTCGTAAATTATTGAATTTAAGATGATTTGGAACGGTCACGTATTTCGGTGAACCACTCTCGAACATAAGCAGGGAGAACTTGAAGCATCAAACCAAATAATGCTCCAGCAAGACAAGATATCTTTTGCAATTCAATAGGCCAAAGAGATTCCACAGCAAACAGCAACTTTTTTTTTGGTAAAAGTCCTAAAACACTATTTAATCACCTGTCAAGTAAAAAAAAATCTATTAAATATATCCTTGCAATATCAATATGTGTAAGAGTAAGACATATCCTCTAACCCACACGCAAAGGTGAATGAAGAAATAAAATCCCCTCACTAATGCACCGTATTAAATACTCATAGAATTTTAATCGTGACAGTATGAAAATCCAATATTGGTCAAAGCAAGCTACTTTAGCTATGAATAACTATGCAGACTTCACGTTATCAACATCAAAATTCAATCTTCTGCGTACAGAGTCAGGATAAGGCTAAATAATATGGAAAATTGCAATCTTCTCTGCTTTTCATTGATAAAGCTGGTGAAGTCATTTAGAAATGATCGATTCCTCGCAAGGTATTGCTTCCTATGATTGTAAAGGCTCACAAATTTGAGTTAACCAACATAAAAGGTAACTTAATGCATAACCGTGAACAAAAGACAATAATAATCTTCATTCTTCCCAATTTGTTGAGCAGCCAAATTCTTATAACTGATCATAACAGAAACTGTGAAAATCCTATGTGGATACTCCATTAAAAAAAGTAAAAAGGAGAAGCACAAAAACCAGAACCACCCATCTCAAAAAGTACAGAAAAAGGAAGAAAAAGAAAAGAAAAAGACCAAAAATTTCAAAACAAAGTGAAAAGAACATAAACTGATTACTGAACAAAACTTACAAAGCATTAGCATGTTGTATATCAGCCTCCAAGACTTTGAGAGAGTCTTGATATGAGGACTTGGTCAACTGGTAATACATAATCTCCATCTCTCGTCAACAAAGTTGGTTCCTCCAAAAAATCAAACCCACAAAATAAAACCAGACCAGGGAGTTCTCCTCTCTCTCTAGCTCTAAAACTCTTTTTCTGGGGGGTACTTAGACAATCACTGTTACTATGTTTTTGTGCAGAGAGAAGCACCCAAAATGGTCAGAGAAAAAGAGCAAGCGTACAAAAAAGTATGTGAGATTCATGGAAGAAATGAAAGTGAGACAGTAGCAGAGCATACCTCAACTTTTAAGAATCCCAAAGCTTGATCTAGGATGGAGATGTTCCATGAATTAATAGGAGAAGGAAAGAGTTGAGGCGGGGAGCAAAATCAAAGAAAGACAAAGAATCGAATTGGCTAAAGCGAAATAAGCTGGGCCATTGAACGTTTGGTTTAATTAAAACGAGTTAAAATGTCAACATTTTATTTCTAGCTCATAATAGGACTAGTATTAGTGGCACAGGTGATCTAGTGCCTTATAAGATTTGCTAATGTCTGTAGGATTTGACCATTGGTTGTTTTTCAGATGGACAAGAAAATAGGGCAAAAAAATGAGTAGTTAAGAAAATCAATGAACAAATTATGTGGACCAATTAATTATATATATACAAATATAACAAAAATGATATTGTACAAAAATTAATACATAAGTTATAGACATATTTTAAATTTTATATAATTTTAGAAACATTAAATCAGAATATTAAATTATAATGAAATTATTTATTTTAAAAAAATTAATCTATATTCAAGATCTTAATATTAAAAAGAAAAATATTAAAATTAATTAAATCAAACTAAAAAATGAATTAATTCAAATTTTATACTTAATATCAAACAAATCTTTAAACCTGAAACTTTTTTTAGTCGGTCCAATATCTGCTGCGGTTTTTAGAAGATTTCAATGAACGTAACATTTCTCGTAACATTTAAATTAAATTTTAAGTTGGTACAGCCTCATAAATGACATAAATTACCCGAAACGAATAAATAAATAAAAGTGATTGACCGTGGACCTCACGTACACCAACCAGAGACACAGAAATCAAAATGTTACAGTTTCCGGCGTTCATGGCTCAATACCCGTCGTCGACGAGGACAATTCCGACGTCGTTTTTGCTGCCCTCTCAGTGGCCCCAACCTCACAGCGAAGATCTCCTTCTCGCCATGGAGGAGTCCGATTTTGAGGAGAAGGTATTCTCCGTTCCCCCTTTACTTTTCTTTTCTTTGAAAATCAAACCCTTAAAGAATTGGATCTCTGATTCCTTAATCGCCCCCATAATTATATGTTCCTCGACCTTTGATTATTATACTTTGATCTGAAGTGCGATTCTGGCCCTGTTAATTTGGAGATTTGGAGCGGTTTGGATGTTGAACTACACACAAAAACTTGATCTTTGTAGTAATGAGTTGAGTTGTGGGGAGAACTTGGTCTTTATAGTTGTGCCTACTCAAAGCTTTCTTAATCTTTTACTTATTGCTCTAGTGGTTCCTGAGCTCTTTCAATTAGGATAAGCTTTCAAAATCAGTTTGTAATCAGTGGATTGAGGTTGCTTATGTTGACTACTTCTGTCTTGGAGTGTTGTGCAACCTGTGGAAACATATACATATTTGCTGCTTGTTGAGATTGTGATCAATTGTCTTGAGTTTGAGAAATTAGCGGCAGGTCTTTTAAGCGCTTCTTTGCTACTTTGGAACTTTAGGTTGTTGGTGTTAATTATACACAAGATGCAAATTTCTGGGCATCAATGTATAAGAAAGGGCATCGAAGGACATTGTTATTCTTTCCGATGCTGGTTGATCTTGCAGTTGATTCCACCACTTTCTAACGCTTTTGGTAAGATATATAATTTAAATGACACTTCTAGCTGGTTTTGCAGCAAAATGAAATCAGGAAGACTAATAGCCTCCTTCCTGTGATTGGGAAGTCAACTGTTGACAATGACAAAGAAGATTATGACAACGATGCGGACGATGATGATGCTGACAATGCAGAGGAGTCTGAAGGAGAAGAGTTTGAACAAGAAACTGGCTGAGCATATCTGTCTATTGTTGCTATGAATCCCTAAACTTCTGGAAACCCCACATCTAGATACCCAAAAGACGAGAAGAAAAGCAACTTCAAAATCTGTGGTTTCGTTGTAGATTGCTAGAGCTTTACCTATCTTTTGGTAGACTTTTACCAAGGGGTTTTGGTCATTGTAATTTCCAGATTCCAATTTAGTAAAACTCGTGCTGGTTTGTGCTTATTCTATCTTCTTAAGTTGAAGTGATATGGAAAATTCAAGTAACCTCGCATATTTCTATGGTCGGTACTTGGCTGTAAACTGCGCATTCAGCTAAACAAGAACATGGCATATGGTTTCTCGTAATTCGTGATCAATGCTAGTTTAGTTTTGACTGGGTCAGAAACAAGAATATATGTTGAAATCTAGATCAACTCCTAACTTCCTATCATTTAACAAGTAGGGGAACTACTATTTCCTCAACTCAGTCCTCGACTATCCTCAGCTTTCCGCCTAAAGTAGGTAACCCAAAATCGTTGTTCGTGCTTAGATATGGGGCCATGACAAAACTTCTATGGCCGCTAGCGGTTCACTCATCAACCCATTAATATGAAAGGACGAGAAATAATAGGAAAATGCTGTCATATGCAGCGACATGGAAGTGGTTACAATTTATGTTAAATTTGTTGGCCGGACACATCATGTGATAAGAGGGGCCTTGTCACAATCCCTGATAACGGGGTTGGCAGTTCACTTCATATGATTGGGTGTGCGGATAGGTTTGTTTCAAGTGCCTGTCATTACGGATTTCCATCATGATAAGGAAGTTTTGAGTAAACCTCCTAATTTTGGCTGCTTGTGATTCTTATAGAAAGAATCGCCGGGACGAGGTGCACCTCAGGCTTAGGCTTCTCCACTCACAACAAGGTCTCTAGTTCAGACTTGCTAATTCCGTTCTTGAACTAGACGCCCGCCCCTCTCCAAGAAAGAGAATGGAATAAGAAACAACACGTTTGCATATGCAACTTCTTACCAGAAGTTACTGTTCTATCGGCTTAGGATACACCGTGCAAGAAAGCCGCGACATTTGGATAAGAATGATGCCTTTACTTGTTCTGTAGCTACATGAGCAATCCTAGTTACAGAATAGAAGTATCTATGTGTCGGTCTCACCATGGAAAGTCTCCCATTCTCGATTTAAGAACCCCAAGCCCTCCCGAAGTTCACAAACAAAATGCCAAACTACAGAATAAATTGGTTCATGTAACATAGAATATGCTGATAAGGAACCAAAACACTAGAAAAGCTTAGCAAAAAGAAATCCACATATATTACCCGAAAAACTCAAACCAACCGCCTCCAACCTCTTCTGTAGTTACGTTGCGTATTTCCTTGTCACCTCTTGTCCCTCGTGTCCTTGTTCTCTTCTATACACGTTTCTTTCAATGCCTTTTCTATTCCCCCAAACATGGAGGACAAAAGTCTTTGCCTTCATCTCTAAAGACCTTATAATCCTGCACGCCTTGGAAACCCAGAACACTTTTCGTCGCTAACAGCGGGATTTTATAGCCATGAGGCTATACGTTTATGTGTTGCAAGCCAAAGACTTGCCCGTGAAGGATACATACGTCAAACTAAAACTTGGAAAGCACAAATCCAAGACTAAGACTTCGAAGAACAACGTGAACCCATTTTGGAACGAGGAGTTCGTTTTCAAAGTTCACGACATTGGCGACGAGTTGGTTGTGTCTCTCTACAATCATGAAGAAGATGCTGGCTTGTTCCAAAGCTCCAGGGATTTGGTGGCTCGGGTTAGGATTCCGGTTAAATTGGCTATGGAAGAGTTTAATCGTACCTTGCCTCCCACTTGGTTCTCCTTCGAACAGCCCGAGACTGGGAAGTTCGTAAATATGGATTGTGGTTAGTGTCCTTGGCTCTTTGATTATAGTCCCTTCTTGTGTATGAGGTTTTTGATTGTATATTATGCTCTAGACAAGCATTATCTAGTATATAGTAGAACAGATTAAATGCGTTGAACGGGTGGATACTGCACTTGATTTGCTGATACTACACTTCATAGTTTCGTGGATAATGAGATTTACTGATCTAATTATCAAGCTGACGACAGTGTAAACGGGCATGTAATAAGTTGTAAAGAGAACAAACGCCAATGAGCTTTAGGTGAGATCCCGTTTAACCTTCGATCAGACGAAAGCATCTAGTCAGTGAACAATAGATTGAGAGCCCATTAACGAATGTAGTTAGTTCCGTAGATATTCTGGGTCACTGAAACTTAAGTTAATCATGACGGAAATGTGTGCTTTAAAGACGTTCTTTTTTGTCGGCCAGATATTGTTTTTTGTTGATCCTGAGTAAGCAATCGCTCATTCAACTCGATAAATATACGTTATAAGATGAAACTGCTGCGCTCAGACCATAGCATAAGCTACTTCTAGCTCTTTCGCGGGTTGTTTGTCCAATGTAAATTGAATAAATTGTCTCAACTATTTGCTTCAGCTACTCTACTATACAGGATGGGCACGCTATGTTCATTTGGGCTTAGTTCTGTTTATTCTTATGATATGAGTCAAGTTGCAGCCTGCTGTACTATGCTGTTGCTAGGTTGTTTAATCGTCCCCTTAAGGTAGTATTGATGGATATTGATTCCTCAATTCTAGATCATGTTATTCTTGGTTATGTGTTTAGGGAAGATACTTCTTACGCTCTCTTTGCATGAGAAAGGCACAGATTCTCCCACAACTCACTTTCTCCATGGAAATGCTAACGTTAACCTTGAGAAGAATGGAGAGTCCGAAGGACATTTCACCTCATCACGTGGTGTATATTATTCCAAAGCTCCAAGCCTGAAGATAGCAAATGGAAAAAAACTAATGAAGAGTATTACAAGTCGTTTAGAGAAGGTTTTCACTAAAAACGAGGAAGGCTCGAGGACTGATGAGTCATCAGAGGTAGCCAGTGTATCATCTGATTTTCAGGATTGTGTAGAGGAACGTCAGTCTGCTTGTAGCTTTGAAGACGCTATTGAGATCATGAGCTCAAAAGGCAATGAACAAGAAATGCCACAGAACCTGAAAGGTGGCATTCTTATTGATCAGCTATATGTAACATCTGCACGTCAGCTAAACAAGTTTCTGTTTGCACCGGGTTCACAGTTCAGAAAGGACCTTTTAGAACTGCGCGGATCAATTGATCTGGAAGAGGAACCTTGGAATTGGAAGTCAGATAACATGTCCCATCTAACACGGACTGTTACTTACACGAATGCTGCTACAAAGTTAGTGAAAGCTGTTAAAGTTATGGAGGAGCAAACCTATGTGAGAGTTTGTGGACAGGAATTTGCTATTTTGTTAAGTGTGAATACACCAGAAGTGCCATATGGAACTACATTCAGTGTTGAATTGCTATACAAGATAATTCCCGGACCAACACTATCTTCTGGAGAAGAGACATCTCACCTTATAATATCATGGGACATTAACTTCCGTCAAAACATAATGATGAAAGGCATGATTGAAGGAGGAGCAAAGCAGGGACTGAAACAGAGCTTTGCTCAGTTTTCCAACTTATTGGCCCAAAATTTCCAGGTAGTGGATCCTGTGGATTCATCAAATAAGGACCACATGTTAGCAACTTTGGAAGGAGAGCACCAATCCGATTGGAAATTGGCATTTGAGTACTTTTGGAACTTCACTGTTGTTTCCACCATATTGATGGTTTCTTATGTAGTTCTGCACATTTTATTGTGCGAGCCTAGCAAAGTCCAAGGTTTGGAGTTTGTAGGACTTGATTTACCCGACAGTTTTGGACAGATCATCACTTGTGGAATTTTGTTCATTCAATTGGAGCGTCTTTACACCATGGTTCTGCACTTCATACAGGCCAGGTTGCATAGAGGTAAGTAAACATTTATTGCTAAATTCCTCATATCTCAAAAGAATAGGCTGACCCTTACTCTTACTAGTCTATTGATGGATACACTTCTGCTATTGTTTCAACAGGAAGTGACCACGGCATTAAAGCCAAAGGTCATGGCTGGATCCTTACGGTGGCCGTAATTGAAGGGACTGATTTGGCTTCCTTAGGTACCACCGTATCTTCTGATCCCTACGTGGTGCTTACTTGTAATGGTAGAACAAGGACGAGCTCTGTCAAACTTCAAACTAGTAATCCCCAGTGGAATGGTGAGAGATCTTCATGTTCCAAGTACTGTTACTATATGGCTCCACTACGTTAATGTTACACCATTTGAAGTTTCTTGGTGCAGACGTACTCGAGTTTGATGCAATGGAAGAACCACCCTCTGTTCTTACAGTGGAAGTTTTTGATTTTGATGGTCCATTTGATCGGGCCACTTCACTTGGACATGCTGAGGTCAACTTCTTGAAACACACATCCACTGAACTAGCAGACATGTGGGTCTCCCTTGAGGGAAAGCTTGCGCAGTCTTCTCAGTCAAAGTTGCACTTGAGAATCTTTCTAGACAATAGCAAAGGTATCGATACAATAAGAGAATACTTGACGAAAATGGAGAAGGAAGTTGGGAAGAAGGTAAACACTTGGTTATGTTCGTAAAAACATGTCTAACTTGCTCACCATCTTTGGTTTCAATTCCCTAGTCAAGAATATGAGTAATTTTTCCCGATTTCTGGTTGATGCTGAATGCGTGAATTCCATGAAGTTTGATTCTGGATTTTATGGCAGTTGAACATAAGATCACCACATAAGAATGCAACATTCCAAAAGGTGTTTGGGTTGCCATCAGAAGAGTTCCTTATCAGTGACTTCACGTGCTACCTGAAGAGGAAAATGCCTTTGCAGGTGCTAGTTGCTGTATCCATTTTTTTCTATATATTTCTACAATTTTCAGTAGATGGAAGGTTGAATTCCCTATAGTCTGTGCTCAGAAAGTTTACAGACTAGACTGAACTTCCCTTGGATTATTTGGATGGGTACTGATATGCCTCTGCTTTCAGGGCAGGCTTTTTTTATCTGCAAGAATTGTGGGGTTTTATGCCAATTTATTTGGACATAAAACTAAATTTTTCTTTCTTTGGGAGGATATTGAAGATATTCAGGAGCTTCCCCCATCACTTTCATCTGTGGGTAGCCCAACATTGGTCATAGTTCTGCGGAAGGGCAAAGGCCTTGATGCCAAGCATTGGGCAAGGTCTCAAGATGAAGAAGGAAGGCTCAGATACTATTTCCAATCATTTGCGTCATTCGGTGTAGCCAGCAGGTAATAGTGATGTAAAGTGGATCTAACTATTCTATATGGCTAGTTTGATATCTTCTATACACCATGTGAATGACCTTTGTTTTGTTTTTTCATCTTTTTTTCCCTACAGAACTATCATGGCCTTGTGGAGAACTCGAACGCTCACACCAGAGCAGAAAGTACAAATTGCAGAAGAGCAGGAGCAGGAGCAGGACCTGGAAGGAAGGCCCATAATGCTTGAGGACTCCGATGTTGAAGATACAACCATGTCTAAGATCTACTCTGTTGAGCTACCAGTCAATGTAAGCACTCAAAGGACTTTCTCTTCACTCACCTCTCCATTTCATTCATAACTAAAAATATTGATGCTGTGATTCCACAGATTAAAGCGCTTATGGACATGTTTGAAGGGGGAAGTATGGAGCGTAAGATTATGGAGAAGTCTGGATGTCTTAATTATACAACCACACCATGGGAATCAGTAAAATCGGACATCTTGGAACGACATGTCTCCTACAAATTCAACCGCCATGTTTCAGTTTTCGAGGGAGAAGTCACCTGCACACAACAGAAAATTTCAATTCCAAATGATGAAGGGTGGATTCTGAATGAGATCATGGTGCTACACGATGTCCCTTTCGGCGATCACTTCCATGTAATCTACTTATTTATCATTTGCAGATCATGAAAAAGACAGACTAGGTTGTTTATATTTCATTCTGATTTTTTGACTTGCAGGTCAACTTCAGGCACCAAATTGAGAGGTCTTCCCTTGCTAATAATGCATGCAAGTGTGATGTCTACGTTGGGATCACCTGGTTGAAAAGCACCAACTTCCAACAGAGAATCACTCAAAACGTTACTGATAAATTCACAAACAGGTTCAAAGAAATATATGATCTTGCTGAGAAAGAGATCCTCCTCTCAACCCAACAGGACAGTTCATTTTGAAACATATAAAACTGAAAAGCAATTAGACTTTTTTTGTTTTTCTCTCTTACACAAAATCAACAAATGTATTTTCTTTTACTTTCCTCAACAATCAATAATTGTATCTCTGCAATTGTATACATTCTTCCAATCAGACACCTTAATGAAATCATCATAAGCCCTCTTGAAAGTCTGTGAAGAACATCAAGGCATTATATTAACGCATAAAATATGAATATGTAATAACATCAATTTTACCTCACTCTATGAAAATACATTAGTTTTTATTTTGTCTATCAATATTGAGTTATTGACTAATTTTGGAAGAATTGATCCTAATATGCAAAGTAAAAATGCGGACACTAAGTAAACGAATCTTTCACATTCATACATTATTTATTAACCTATTGAAGGGATTATGAAATTATAATATTACAGTTTATTTATTATGAATGAATTATTATGCAAAAATTATGGTTGAATCATTGCATCATTTCTACATCAATTGAGAAGACAAAGCAAGTTCTTGGTTGTAAACCTAGGTTTGACCTAGGTGGAAGATGTAGAAGATTCATAGAATTAAACATTGGAAGAAGAATAATATTTCATGCAAGAGAATTGACATTATCCTCCCATTTTTATAGAGAATTGAGAATTGAAATATTATTTTGAATCCACACTTACGCCGGTGAAGTAACATCCATTGATTTTTCATCGTGGAAGTATTCTTAAAGTACCGAAGAAAGACAATACTTATTTGCTATAAATTTGTACAACAATAACAACAATGAAAACAAAATTTTAGTAGAAATCTTGCTAAGATGTAGGATCTAAGAAAGTTCAATAATACACAACCTTACTGCTAACAAATAGAGTTGTTACAAATTTGTATTGAAGGTATAAACAAAGAAACACAATATCCATTAGATAATATTATTCTTCTTTTGTATGTGAAGAATTAAAGTGTTGATTAGAGTGAAGTAATCTTCACCTTGTTGTGACTATATTTCGCCCTAATTATTGGTAGTTTAGAAGTGTAACAATTGATACATAGACAATGGAGACCCTTAACACAATCACTTAACACAATCGTGATGTTAGTTTAACATATTATTTGAAAGATTTTTACATTTTTACAATATTTAAGCTTATGTTTTGAGTTGAAAATTGATTATAACTCTTTGTTTAGAAACACATCAACAAAAAAATGAACAAAGTATCATATGTTATTGTAGGTTAAATGCTTAACTAAGGACTTTATGAAATGCGTAACTATTATAATGTATTCATTTACACTATTAATATAACATTACTATACATATACATTTATGCTACAAACATAATAATAGCGTATATCCTACCAACAAAATACAAAATATAGTTGAACATATAAAAAATAGTTATCATTTCAATAAGTTACAAATGAATATCTCATCAAAAGATATAAAATAGATATAGAAAACATAGTATATGATAATCACAGATTGCTTAGTTACTACACACTCAATCGGGAAAGTCATTCTTATGATGATTGAACAACTCTCTTATGAGTTAGCCTTCTCATGACTGCTAAGCATGTAATCGTTTAGATGTTATGTTTGAATTTTCTTTGAACCTTGGACCTTTTGGTTGGAATGTTAACATATATTCACTAATAGGAGACAATCAAGAAAAGAAAATAAGATAGATAAGAGCATGTTAATACCGAAAGGAGACAAAGAGATTGAAATATCGAGACAAGAATATTAGTAGCGAGAAAGAAACAGAGCATAATAAGAGACCCAAAATTAATCCTAATTCGTAGTTATTATAAATTCTTGAACTAATTTGAGGTTTCAATTTTTAGGGTTTCATGTCAATTGCCTAATCGATTAATACAAGCCCTAAGTTTAAAAATTAATAGGGTAGTAAAATAATATTTAAGGATCATTTTATATAATTTTTTATATGATAAATATTAGAGTTTAACTTAAACTTTAATATAAATATTAAAAGTTAATGTGTATCTTAAAAAAAGAAATAGTTTTGGAACAATGTGATTAAATCTAATCAAATTTTGGTGGATAAGAAGTTTGAGCAAGTCTCAGCCAACTAATGAAACGACAGCGTCTGCTCTCCATCTTCCAGAAAATGCCGTTACCGCTCTCTGTCTTTCTTTCAAACTCCTGAAATTTTTTATTTTTTGTTTAATGCGGACCTGCGGTTCGGCTGTGGTCAAACCGGTTCGACCATTAGAATCGTTATCCGGTCCAATTTTCGATTAAACCTCCTCTTAGCTTCGTAGGAGATAAACCCTAAACCCAGCCCAAAACAAACACCATATTCAGCATCTTTGCTAGTTCTTGAAGCCACTGGCTGCCTGGAAGCTGAAATTTTCAGGTTGAAGCAGCGATGCAGCACGACGAGGTTATATGGCAAGTCATAAGGCACAATCACTGCAGTTTTATGTCCAAGTAATTTTCTTTTTCGGAGAAACAGTCGATTACTTGTTAGTTGGCCATTTGATTTGATTTGATTTGATTGTGATTGAATGAATTGTTTGCAATTGTGATATCTGCAGAATCGAGACCGGCATTTTTTGTAGAAACCCATATAACGTTACTGGGATTTGTAACCGTAGCTCTTGCCCCCTTGCTAATAGTCGCTACGCTACTATACGCGACCATGATGGTTTGTTTCTTTTGTGGGATTTTTCATTTTCGTCATCATTCAAATGGTTTTCTTTTGGTTCTTTGTGTCTGTTTTTCCAATGAGGTTCCTTGTATATGGCTATTTTAAAAAAGGAAGCTGCAAATTTTATCCATCATGGACTATGAATATGCTTATATTCACTGCCAGCTTCAAAGGTCATGATATCTTTGTGAATATTATTGATCCATTTGTTTCTAGTACTTTCTGGTGGGTATATCTTACCATGATTGCTATGTTATTTTTATGGACAGGAATCTAATTTTCCTGGTCTATTTCTTTCCGTGTCAAGATTCATTTCTTCTTTTTGTAAGCTTATACTTTCGTGGCTTTTGTGAATTTCTGACAATATGTCATGTGCGTAGGTGTCTTCTATTTGTATATGAAAACAATTGAGAGAGCTCATAAGCCAAACGAGTTATGGGAGAGAGTGAAATTGCCTAGAAACTATGAGAAGGCCCTTGAGATCATTGACAAGCATTTGGTATTCATATTTTTCTGAGATAGTTGTGCTTAAACTGCTGCTTCCATAAAGAAAAAAAAAGAGCATGTAACAACATCCTATTGCTTGATGGGTAACCTTTGTACCTTTTAGATGTACTGGCCAAAGCTTCTTGTACACAAAATAAAGCAGCGCTTGACAAAGATGACGCAGATGCGTATACGGATGAGAAAACTACAATTAAAGATTAGGTATGCAAGTACCCTGTTTGCTTTGGGCTTATTTATGTTTTAAATCGTTACGGTTTTTGGATTTTTAGATTCAAAACTGTTTACAGGTCATAGTGTTTCAATGTTATTGCCTTAGTGCTGATTCTTAGTTTCCATAAGGACAATAGATTCTAATTCCATCCCTTTTATTGTTGAGTTTATTCCATTGTGTAAATTATCTCGAGTGATATTGCTTCATAAAATTTTCCTCTGGTATATTTTGATGTTTAGCTGACAATTAATTGCTATGTAATTCATGTGGATAATTACCTGTTGACACCTTATGGTGTGCAGAAGAACAAGAAAATTCATGTAGGTTAAGAACAACTGAGAAGTTTATTTTGAACTAAAACACTAGATGCCATCATTGTTAGGGTGGTAGAGTTGTGGTGGCTACTTTTAATTTCAATGTTAAAGAGAGGTTCAGGCCATACTAACCTGGTTTTTCTGAATATGAGGATGCAAATTGTTGATGTAATTTACTGTAGCAATTGTTGACTTGATTCCTTTCATGTTCCATATTTGTGAAGGTGTAAGAAAAGTTTCTGCACATCATTAATTATAAAAAAGTGCATTCATAGACTGGAAGCTTAAGAGTTTGGGATTGTTAAGGAAATAAAAACAATGGGGAAAGCATTAGACGCCAAGAGTCAGAACTGAAGTATTGTAGGAGTTTTGATCTTCTCTAAAAGTTTGTTGTGATCTTCTTGATCATGTTGCAATTTTCAGTTATTGCTTTCTTTCACCATGTTGACTCGATAAGTTCCTACTGGTTCATGTGTTCTAGCGTTTCTAGGCTGCTAAGGACTCTTATGAATTTATATATTCAATTCTTGTTTGGAATGATCTTAATAGGGAGAAGATAATGACTACACCCCGAAAACAGATGAAGAGAGAGGCTAGAAGAGAGGAAAAGGCTGAAAAAGCTGCAGTTCTTGATAAGGTTATAATGTGACTGGTCGTGTATATAATCTCTAAAATTTTGTTTTTATAGAAATTCGTAGTAATTCTACCTTAAATCTTTTCAGAGTATTGAGAAAGAATTGCTTGAACGGCTGAAGAGTGGCGTTTATGGTGACATATACAATTACCCAGTTAATGAATACAACAAAATTCTTGACATGGAAGAACTACATGCTAATGGTGAAGATGCAGAAGAGGAGGTATGGATGTGGATAAAAATCAAGGTTTGTTTTGAAGGCTTGATTGGTTACATGTGGGTGAATAATTTGTCAATACACAGGAACCTGAAGTAGAATATGTTGAAGGTTATGATGAACTCGAAGAAGAAGAAGATATAGAAGATTTTGTTAATTTTCCACTTGGCCAGGCTATTAAAGCTAATGGTAAAGATGTTTATTCTACTTCACACCCTTTTTGTATCAGTACTAAGTGTAATTCTTCAAGTACTGTAGTTTGAATGTTTTAGCTTTAAGTGCCAAAAGGAGTTACTTTGACAAATTGATTGTGACTGATTTTGAATGGTTGAGGAACTTCTGTTTTGACCCTTTTCCTGGGGGTGGATCACTGTCAACTTCTTTATTTTTTATTTTTTATTAGAATGAGGGAGGCCGACGAAACAATATTTGCACCGCAGAAGCTGTTGTCTCAGTTGCCTTTTTTTTCATAATGCAAATTGCACAAGTTATAGTTTAAATATTCTGCAGATGATATGCTGGATGATAATGAAGAAACATATGCAGTTGATCGCAAAAGATCTAAAAGAGGGTCAGGACCTAAATTTGAGAAAGATGATGCTAGAAAGTTGAAAAAGAAGGCAAAGGTTCTAGTTGAGGTTCGTATCTTCAGATTTCCATTATTCACTTGTTGATTTAGTAATGACATTGCTGTAAAATTTTGTTACCTAAGAATCATACACTTATAGATAGAAAGGGCAAGCGTTCAAAACTTGATTTTTTGTAAGATGTCATATAGATGGAAGTTCGTTTCCTTTCACATCGATCATAGGCCAGTCATTGAATTATAAGCATTTAAGCTTGTTGACAGCATCGATTCTGATTGATAGAACATCAAAACTGTAGTAGTCTTCTTAGCACTTTAAGCAACTTTCAATCAATTCATCATTTTATATCTTCCATTTCACCACTCAATCGACCCATTATGATCTAAGAGTTTTAATTGTTTCTTTATATTGAATGGACGCTGCAATTTGATTATGACATTCATCTCTCTGCATTCAAGCTATAGTTTGCAATCAGATGGCTTGGGTATACTTTTTTGGATTTCATCCAATTTTACCTTTACATTTCTCATTGTAACAAGGTAGACTTGAGCAGTGGCATACACGCAAGTCCTGTACATTCTTTTTCACTATCGGTCTATCCCTGAGGTTAAATTTTTAAGAAGTTCTCGTGTTGTGGTGGTATGAGTGGGTCTCCGTGAGACACACTGGAAACCTAAGAGACTTGGCTAGTAAAACTGATTCTTATTTGATATGTTAATAAGTAGAATAATATTTTCTAGAACAAAATTATTGAAGCTGCTATATGGGTTCTTTTCGGGAAACCATCTACGTTGCAGGGAAAGGGATCTACTTGCTATAATTAACATGACTTTTGTTCAAGTTCATGGATGTAACTTTCTTTGAATTTACCGTCTCATAAGTGATATCTATGTAATTCATTCCTTGCATCAGGTTGAGCATGAAGATGCTCCTGGAAGACAAAAGGCAACTTCTTGAGACGGTTGGACTTTGGTCATTTAGTTTGGCAAGTATAATGATTACGGTCAGGATGTTTTTGAATTGTTCATTTGATGACTTCAATTCCTTCTCGCTTTGGCATGGAATCTTACCATGATCGAATCTACGTGAAGATTACTGCTGATGGATGGCATGAGGTATTCCAAGTAGCCGTGATTGGTTAAGGTGTTCTTGTAAAATATCGTTCTTTGCTTTAAACCTGTAACTCCGGCATCAAGTGTAGAAACTAAAAAGCAGAGTCATTTAGATTCTAATGGAACACGATCAAAAATATGTATCATACTGATCCTACTGCATCTCCTCTTCCTCGCCTTGGTTGTGAATTAGCCAAGAAAGAATGATACAGGACTTGTATCATAAGATTTTGGATATGGTAACATGAGATTTGTCGGAGTTAATATTTGCCAGTGGTATTGTTTGGATTTCTGAAAGTGATGATCCGACTCACGTCACTTACGTTGACGGTATGATGGTCTGTTTCAACGTACAGGTGGTTCTTGTTGGGTCTGAAGATTGTCTTAAATGATATTTTAATCATTATGATAATTTTAACATGCTTGGTTTGATTTAAGCTTAAATATAGTTTGAAAGGCTTAATTGTTCAATTTATAAATTTAAAAAATTAAAATTAAAATTGTTTCTTTTAAATATTATTCACTAAAATGTTTTTGAACTAGAACGACTAAACTTTAATGTTATCACCAACGTCCGAAGCAACACATTGGAATAAGTCAGAATTGGTATAACTAGTTACAATTAGGCATGCAATTGTGATATATCAGAACACTGTGGTGATGGCATTTCCAAAGGACAGGTGGAAGTTCCTAGATGGGGTTTTTGGGCGCCAAGGAACGGTTCCTGAGGGCCTCTTTGGATCTTTATGATCTCTCAGGTCTCCTGCGCCTTCGCTTTCCGTGGCTTTATTAATGGAGTATGTGACACCACCACCATATCAATACCAAAATTACCATCATATATATATATATGTACACACTTATCATCTTCCGCTGCACACTCTGTTAATCAATCTCTGTTCTGTTCTTACAGAGTAACCATGGATCCCAACCCCAAATCCTTTCCAATCCTCTCCTACGTCCTCACCCGATTCCCCTCGTTCGGACCCAGATCACCCACCTCCGACGTCGAGCAACCGCCCCCAATCTCCCCCTCCTCGCAACCTCCTATCCTCTCCCAAATGCCCCATTTGTCCGACCCCAAGCTCCTCGTCTCTATGAAACGCGCCATTTCCGACGTGTCCCAGACCCGAGCCGTGCTCCGGACTCTGGGCCCACGACCCGACCATGAGTCCGTCGACACAGCCAAGCAAAAGCTCTCGGAAACTGAATGCACTATCTCGGAGAAGGAGAGGAGCTTGTTCAAGACGATAGTGCAGTTGGAGATGATGCACGACGCTTACGAGAAGCTGCTGAAGGACGCGGAGAAGCGGTTGGTTGAGATATATGAGAACGCCAAGAGTGGTAAAGGGAAGGATGTGGTGGTGGAGACTGTGGAGGAGGAGGAGGAGGAGGAGGAGGCGATGAATGAGGAGGTGGTCGCGATTCTTCACCGGTCGAAAGAAGCAGAGTTGGAGAACATTGATTTGTCTAACCGGCGATTGAGATTCTTGCCGGAGGCTTTTGGAAAAATCCGTGGATTGAAAGTGCTTAATCTCTCTACTAATCAGCTTCAGGTTCGTTTTTCTTGAGGAAAAGTTATTTTCTTTTTCCTCTGTAGCTTTGTAGTACTACAGCCTGATAAGATCACTAGAAACCTCATGGTATTGATAACTCGATTTAGTTTTAGTTGGACTTAGAACTTAGAAATGATTTCTTCTTATCGGAACTTACTGGCTCTTTTGGTGTTATAGACATCGGTTAGCTTCCTAACAATTTTGCAAATTTTGCGAGGGAACACAGATGATTCCTGATTCAATAGCCGGGTTAGAGAATCTTGAGGAGCTCAATCTAGCTTCAAATCCTTTGGAAGCACTACCAGATTCTATTGGTTTCCTACAGAACTTGAAAATCCTAGATGTATCGAGCAACAAGCTAGAAACCTTGCCTGATACTATTTGTCATTGCAGGTAACTATTATTTGTAAGAGGATGATGATTCTCTGATCAGATAACTATATTTATTGTTGCCTATACTTTGAACAACATTTCAGGTCATTGGTGGAATTAAATGTGAGCTTTAACCGCCTGACATATTTGCCAACTAATATCGGGCATGAGATGGTGAACCTTGAGAGGCTGTTTATCCAGTTGAACAAGCTTCGTTCACTTCCCACATCTATTGGTGAGATGAAGAGTCTACGCCAAATGGATGCTCACTTCAACGAAATTAATGGCCTTCCCCAAACATTTGGGAAATTGAAGAGTCTTGAGAGCCTTAATTTAAGCAATAATTTCAGTGACCTGACTGAACTTCCAGATACTTTTGGTGATTTGACAAACCTCAGGGAACTTGATCTGAGTAACAACCAGCTTCATGCATTACCGGAGACATTTGGCAGGTTGGAAAACTTAACTAAACTCAGATTGGATGCTAATCCTCTTGTGGTTCCACCACCAGAAGTTGTGAAGGAAGGGGTTGAAGCTATTAAGACGCACATGTCTAAGAGGTGGCTTGACATTCTGGTGGAGGCAGAAAGAAAGAGCATGGTTGAACGACAGGAAGAAGGTGAAAACGGGTGGTTGACACGGAGTACCTCTTGGTTGAAAAATTATGCTACAGATGTTTCAGAGACCATTACTGAATATTTGAGCCCAAAAGCCTCAAGAGACCCTTATCTGGATCAGCAGCTATGATGGCATGATAATTATGCATCCATGCTTTTCGTTCTTCCTTTACTCTGTACAACATGGATGAGATTTTGTTATTTTAGTAATCAGTTCTTATGCATGCCAACTAACAAGCAAAAAAAGAGCTGAGTGCATTGCTGGTAATGCTATTTTTTCTTTTTCATTTCTAATCTGGAGAATAAATAGGTATAGGAGGCAACCGTGTTTTAATAATCACCTATGTATCTTTTAGAGTCAATATCATGAGATTGAGGGATATAGCAGGTTGAATTGAATGGATGTTTTTAGGTTATTGTATTTGAAGATTTGAAGACAACTTCAATTTGTGTTTAAAATATATATATATATATATATATATGTGACAAGAATACCTGTGAAAAAATATCATTCAATTAGTGTGACAAATCTAAGAAAATGTTAATAAATGATATGGTGAACAATAAAAAGAAAAATGAGAATATTTATGAGCTATAAAAAGATGTAAGAATTTTAATACAGACATAATTAATAAATGAGTCTAATTCAAAATTCAATTAGCTACTTAAGATGATTTTTAAGATACTTACAGTAGTTATCTTATGGTGTTATTTAGTAATAAACATAATTAAAATGGTAGATAAATGATGAAAGTGATTCTCCCTCGAGTTGTGGAGAATGCGTTGGTAGTTTACACAGGGAACTTGAACTCTTCTTCAAGCAACTAGTAAAGTTGACATTGATCTAATTCGTTATTATGTGGAATTATATTAGTTTTTCGTCTTTAAGACAAAAAAGAAGGAAATTGACCAGTAAGAAGGTTAAGATATTTTTGAGCTAGCCTCTTTCAATGGTTGATTTTTCTATTAAACTAATAACTCCAATACTTTGACGAGAAATAGTGAGATGGGGCAGACTCTATAAAAAGTTAGAAGTTTTAATTCATACATTATTTGTGAGGGGCAAAAATATCTATAAAAAAGTATCTCATACCATTATTTAGCAACTGAACTCCTAAAAGGACAGGGTCATAAACATTGAAACTTAGGTCTCTTCGTATGTGACTGAGATTAGCTCTCAAGAGCTTAAGGATGGAGTAGTTGAGGATCTTACCCATATATAATCTTGAAAAGTTTGGTACCTGTTAAAGTTTTTGCCTTAAAAGTACATTGTTCAAAATTACTAAACAATTATTATCAATATAGTTTTTGGTCAACCACTTAGAAGTCTGAATAAGAAGTAGAATTTTCCGCATAATGGTTTAAGGATCCACTTAAAGAGCTTCATGTAAATCTATAAGAGGATAGCTTTACAAGGATAAATGATATTAAAATCAACCAGTAATAGCTTTACAAGGAGTCTTTGTTGTTCATTAGTAGTAATACCCATTACCTGTATTTCTCTACTAGTAGAATAAGAGTAAATGATTCCAAATTATATGTAGAATTTAAATGGTTATAAAATGAGAATCCCTTACTAAAATAGGTCACATGATGATTAATTTGAAGAAGCATAGCTCAAATTTCTTTAGTTAAAGTGTCATAAATAGTTAGCTAAAATATAAAAGGTGTAAAATAGAAACTAAAATCAAAACCTTTTTGAGTTGTTTGAAAGACTTGTTAGTTGCTGGTAACCATAAAAATGCAATTTTCTTTGTCAGATTAGTTAATGGTTTACAAATAATGCCATAATTTCAGACAAGTTGATGGTAGTACCCTGTTAAGCCTAAAAATCCTTGTAACGACTTCACGTTAGTTAGTAGAGGCTAATCCTAAACTACCTAAATCTTGTTTCGATCAACCTTAACACATTTAGAACATAGCTAGCAGAAGTTCACCGCGCAAATGCACAGTAAGAATTTAGAAACGGACAATGCCCAATTGTTTTTCAAAATTAAAGAGTATGTATATATAGGTTTTGTTATGAATGATTAAGATGTGTAAGTGAACATTGTTAAAGTTAAAATTTGGAGGGAAAAATTAGAGATATATGATGCAAGACATAATTTTATAAGGGTAAAGGGGAAAAGATATAACAAGTGAATATTTAAATTGGGTTAATAATCCATATAGATGAAGTAAATTCGTTATAATATTTTAGTAAAGAATATAGCAATTGCAAAATTTGCTATGAATTAAAGTAAATCAATGAATTTTTTATAAAAATTCTGACCAAGGTAGAAAACAACTAATAGGTATGTGAATTAAAAAGAAATTATTGACTGAGCAAATAGAATGAGAACAAGAGATCAATAATACGAGACAAAATATATGAGAAAATATAGTTTAGCAATAGTTATCAATAAATAGCAAAAAAGACAACAAAACAACAACAAGAATAGTTTATATGTGCATTAGGATTACAGTCATCCGAGCACTAAGGATCAACAAATAGCAAAAAAGACAAGAAAATAATAGCAAAAGGAGTTTGAAAGTGCATTAGAATTACAGGGATCAGAGATATAATAAACTTTGGGAATTATTTTGTCAATCGATAATCCTTAAGTTATGGAATGAAATATCGACAATGCTTGGAATTTGATCAATGAAGTATTCAGTGATGATTGTGAAAGCTACATATTTCATAGATGTAATTTTTGGAGTAGGCTTGAAGTAGCACATAAGAAGTTTGTCATGCAGATTTCAAGAGAGAACTAGAGATCTGTTCGTTAAGAAGAAGGGTTATATCCTTCTGACCACGTATCTCAGGACCTACAAGATCGGTGACTACGCTGACATTAAGGTTAATGGCATGTTCATAAGAGCATGCCTCACAAGTTTTACCATAGCTGCACTGGTCATATCTGGAACGTCACCAAGAGGGTTGTTGGTGTCGAGATCAATAAATAAGTAATTTATTGTTCACTTTACTTGTTTCAAATTTGGTGAAAAATGGAGTTGATATAAATTGGATTTTGGGTTTTCTATTATGAGTTTTGCCTGTTATATATATTTTTTATTGCTCTGTGTTTGATCCTTTATTTGTATTATGGGTTTTGGACGTTTTTATCTATAATAGAACCTTTAGTTGTATATACTGTATGTTTAATGTTTATGATTTTTATGTTTATTAGTTTATGCTTATAATATTTGTTCTTGTCTTTGCTGAGTGGAGATTTTGCCTACTTAAACAGAAACCTTGTGCAATTCTTGACGAACAAACAATCCATTATAGGCATAGTATTTACTAGTTTGTTCAAATGAAATTATTAAAAAGTTACAATGAGTTGGCACATCTCATCATTTACATGAGCCAAAGGCCTTAGTAGGTTTGGACTGAAACATTGATACCTGGTATTAACTGATTTAAAGAATTGGATTTGAGTTAATCTTAACTTTACTCAAGCTATTTTTTCATAACAAATTTCTTGCAGTAAGGAGTTCACCTGGATTATTCTTATCCAAATGATAAAGCTGTATGACTTCTTATCTTTGTATTAAACATAAGATTGAAAACGGAGACAAAACTTGACACATTGTCTTTATTTCATTCATCTCCTTTGTTTCTATTTCTTCATGCCTATCTATCTCTTGCATATGTATTAGAGGAGATAGTATGAGCAAATTAAAGACTTATGATCACAAATAAGTACAGTAAAGTTGACTTATAGATTTAAAACAAAATTTATTCTCCTAGGCAGGTATGAAGCATTCCTTAGTTATCATATAAACACAGTAGTAAACTTGGCCAATGCCAAATAATTTAAATTTAACCAAGAAGAAACAGTCAAGAGGTTGGATCACCAAGTTTAAGATGTGTTTTCTCCTTTTTCTGTATGGAAAGTTTTAGCTTTTTGTTCTGCGTGCCTGTAGTATGTACAAGTAAATCTCTTCTTTCGTTTTATTTTTTTCTGACTTTAAACCTTAGATGCATATTTTTATTCTTCAAACCTTTAATTGAATCACAATGCAATCCTAAACAATCTTAAAACATTTAATTTGAATCAATATTTAATTATATATTTAGTTTTGGCATCACCATACACCTTTAAAGTAATTTATGATTTTAGTTATAAAAAAAAATTGTTATAACTTAAATGTAAAAAGGGAAAGCATCAAATTTTAAAGTAAAAGTTTGGACAAGCACTAAATCATTCTCAATTTTTATTATCCATAATTCAAATTATTGTTCTAGCTCCTTTAGCATTTTAGAAACCACACCATATTATCAAAAAGTTGGTAAAGAGAGGAACTAAAATGGTATACCTTTTTTGTATGTCATCATGTGATAAAATATGTCATCATGTGATAAAACACGATAAACATACATATTTATAATTTCATCCAATTCTTGCCTGGATAACTCATTTATATCTCGAATCCGAAAAACTAGAAATTTAAAAAAATTATTTTCGATCAATTATAGGAATAAAAAGGCAGAAAGAAGGTTATACATAATTATGTTAATGCTATCCCACCTTGTTTAGTAGTAAGGATTTCTCCTCTATGGCTCTTTCAAGAGAAGTTGTGATACAGCTAAGAAGGGAAGCAATTTAACTCAAAGTGGGTTGTACAACAGCAGGAGAATGGTAATTATTTGAATTCTTAGAAACCTGTCACACAATGTGTCAATTATACAAGTCTTTATTCTTTCCATGATCAGAAACATGGGTTTACAGAAGGACATAAAGGAACACCCCCTTAAGGTGTATATGTACCTGGAGTCTCAGAGATTTCCTTATGACTAGAAAATAGAGATAGGAACTCAAACTGAAGCATAGCCTAGATGTGTAGAGTTTTAACTTCTTTTTACCCTGACCATTTACATAAAAGAATAATTAGTATCAGATACAATCATGAAATTATCTTATACCTTGTGATGGAGATCTCCTCATATGAAACACAAGCATACCTTAGAAGGCTATACTGGTCTGACAAAAGCAATATCATCTGACTCATTAGAAAAAAGAGCACGCATCGTACTGAAGAGCCCTTAAAAAAAACAACTCGTCATTCTCTTCATAAGGCCATACCTACAATGCCATAAATAAAGAACAATTTTAAACCAACTAAGGAGCATAAAAAGAGCTATTGAAAGAACACTTCTGTAACTTGTACCAAGAAGCATATTCTAGACTCCATGAATGTTTCAGATCCCAACTATCTCTTAAAATTTTGTAGACTTTCTCTATTTGTAACTCATTTGCCTGCTTCTCCATTAAATGATAATATAAAAGCTTCCATTATTTTTTGAAATGATAAGACATTGATATGACACGGTATAATGAAATAGGGTTACTCTTTCCATCTCGTCCTATCAGATAGGTTTTAAAATTCATTAAATTTTTAGCAAATACATAGGAGATGAAATTCCATCAACATAAGCAGTATTAAATAGTATGCTTAGAACTATATTTCCTATTAATTGGATGCAATTTAGCTTATAAAACAGGCACCAGGTAAAAGATGTAATTCAAATCGACACTTTAGGTTGGCATAGTAACTTGAAAGCAGAACTGAAAAGTGTAAAAAATGCAATACTGACCTTCAGCGGCCAAGTTAGCCACCACTTTAACCGCATGGATTCTAACATTGGCATCTTTTGACTCAAGCAGTTGCAAAACCTTTTGTAGTCCAACTATCAAACAATTTTATAAAAAATTTATATGAGAAATGCATGAATTGGATCTCAATTATCATACAACTCTATGCATAAATTTTGTTTACATCGCTCAAAAAGAGAGGCCATTGGTGGCTTATGTCCATTGGTGGATTCACTAAATTGGGATTGCCTATATTGAGAAACAAGGGAATTTAAGGAAGTGAAGTCATTTCCAGATCTACCTTTGTCAACATACCTTCTTGTTTGCAAATATAATAATGAGGTTAACAGGGCAAAAATGTGAAAAATACACATTTGTGATTGAAGAAGAGACAGATCTCCTTCATCTTATTTCTCAAAACCACCGATGTTGATGTAAATAGTTATTTGAAAGCATTTTAGTTATTATTAAAACCAAATAATTACGGTCTTAAAGTAAGAAGAGCATATATCTGAATAAAATTACATGATTAGCTTCAAGATTCAAGTGCAATAACTGACTTTTCAAAATCATAATTTCTTCTTCCATTTTCTTTTTTTCATTGGCATCATCCTCCAATTTCTTGTGCAACTTTATAACATCAGCATCAGCACCTGCCTAATGCATGAAACAACCCCATATATTTAACAAATTCCAAACTCATTTATCTTCTTTTACACCCCTCATGCCCATATACTTTTTCTGCATAAGAATAAAATGTTATAAGTGAAATAGAATTTATAAAAATTTTGGTAGAGTTTTCTCTATTTTTATGATATTTACCTCCTATTGAATAAAGAAAACAATTCAACAACACAATCATATATGGCACCAGACATTTATAACATTATCATTCTTCATATATATCCCAAGACATATTAGATGAACAAATACAAAATTGATGAAATAATACTATTTAATTTCTTTGGTTTTCTTAATGGAGCAAACTTTGCTCCAATTGCCAATACGATGGGAGGCATAAATATAAATCCCCGAGAATCTATTCCTGAAAAGGGAATTTAAATCATATAATATGAAACTTTATTTCTTAACTGTTTTAACTTCAGATGCTATTAGAAAAGCAACAAATTTTAAGTTTCAAACTTTACAAGTTATAGGTGCATCAAATGCTCTATGATATATATCTCACACATAACTGTTTTGACTTCAGATGCTTTAATATGAACCATAGGTACTTTGATAGAAAGTAAGAAATCATGTATATGTGAGATATAAATTATATGGTTAGTTATATTGAATTTTCTCATAATTTAACCTTTACTCATTTCAATTATCATTTACTCTTTTTTTGTGATATTGTTTAAACAAAAGCAATTTCTATATCATATTTCATTCATTTTATATTTTAAAGTTTTAATTATGATGTTTGAAATAAAAATAAAAAATCAACATAATATAATTAAAAAATCATATGATAGGTAAATAATAATGTAAGAGAATAAGTAATAATCTTCAAATTATGAAAGAAAAATAAAAAATCAAATTATTGAAAATCTTATTATATTTAACCCTAAAATTTAACCGAAGTGATAGTTGAATTTCTTCTTTTTTAAACATCTTGGAATGATATTTTTATGTAAATTATAAAAAAAATGCAAAAAGTCAATCTTCGTGAATTATGACACAAGTATAGATTTACTCTAAGCATGGCTACAAGAATGAGTAGTCTCAAATCAACGAAATGGGTGACCTCATATTTATCATTATGAAAGATCAATCCTTTTGGATCACCAAAGTAAATGCATATGCTTCACATGCATAGGTGTGAAAATGCAAAGATCTTGATACGTGTAGATTGGTACAAGGTGAGCCAACACAACGGTTCAATTTACGACATTCAATGCAAAGGGCCAAAATACAATCAGTTGGTGATACACAGGAAAGATGGGAACAAGACAATATATGATTAAATTATACTTCTTACGAAACCATATATGATTACCAAATATGGTAACAAACACGACCCATGTTTTCAGGCATATATATGATAATACAGGGTTGTGCATTATCATAATTATTTCAAACTCATGATTTATTTTACGTAAGAATATAAAAGGAAATGTTTGTTCTAAGAGACATTTTATCAAACAACTCATAGGCAACCTGAATTATCTCTAACTAATAATAAAACAACTGTATTTTTTCATTAATTGCCAACAACACATTTAAACAACAAATAAACCAACAATCCAACTAAAAAACACATAAACCAACAATTATAACAACACCCACCGACAGTATATATATAAGCATCTAAGAGCTTCATTTTTTGGAGACAAAATAAACTCAATAAAGACGTTACCTGAAAATGATGCACGATGGACCAAAAGAGAAGCAAAAACCTGAGGGTGGAAGCACAAAAATAAAAGAATCGACGGCGTAAGGTGGGAAGAGAGAAAAATAGTAGAGAGGAGGGAGAAGGAGGGGTCATCGGGTTTGTTAACATTGATGATAAAACGACATTATTTGATTATGAACAATTTTCGTCGGTATTTTACCAACGAAGATGTAGTCCCATCGGTATTCAAGTTCCTTATTTTTTTCGCCAGTTGTTGCCGCCCAATTTTCGACGGACTTTCATGTTCCGTCATTATAGTATTCCAGAAAACTCGCAGGGATATTTTTCCTTCACATTTACCGACGAATGTTTTGGTTTGTCAACTTTACCCTTCCATCACCAATTTACGACGAAATGCGTTCCGTCAGTAATTTGCTATTTTCTTATAGTAGGATTTCTACTCATACTTGACATTCTAATAATCTTCCCCTTGAGTGTGAACTTCTACATTGAGTTTGGACTCCCCCTTAAGCAAAAGTCTTTTTTTTAGTAGCTTGAGTATAAGGTGTCACCAAGAGCCCTTCTACTCCGCTGGTCTAGGCCCACCAAGAGTTTCCATGCTCTTCTTCATGGGGAAGCAACCACGGGATCTGACTGTCGTCTCCATAATCATCCCTTGCCGAACCATCGGCTCTGATGATACCAAACTGTTGGGAATGACAACAAAAAGAGAAAAAAAAATACAGAACAAAAATACAGCAAAGAGATATGTTAAAAATGCAAAAATCAACAAGTCTTTTGTATTGAAGTTTGGGTCTCTATAACTACATAATAAACTGAAGAAACCTGATTTAAATTGGTACTATAAAGCAACTAATTAACTTATCAAAAGGAGAAATCTTAGGCACTAACATAAGCACTAATCGAATCCTGAAAGCAGAAAAATAGGAAACTAACTAACCACTCACAACTTAGTCAAAAACAACTGTTGATACAGCTGTAAAATTTGAATCACATCTAAAAAAATCTTCTTCTATGCTAAATGTCTGTCAGGAATAGAAGTCCAGGAGTCGAGTATATGCCTCAGGAACCAAGATTGATAAGGTAAGAAGCAGTCTAGTTGATACCTTTGTTGAATAAAATGATACAAAGAAGTCCACCCATAAAGTGGTCAAGGACCTGAACACAAATTGGTGTCCATGATGTCTGAAGATAACCATGTATAACTGATGAAATGCCATCTTGTTCTAATGTCCTTGAGTGCCTTGTCATTTCTAATGAATTATTGTAGTTGTTGTTATTGCATCTTTTGCATGCCAAATAATGTCTTTATGTGCCTTGTCATTTCTAACGTATTACTATTGTTATTGTTGTTGTTGCTGCTGCATCTTCTGCATGCCAAATGGTAGGAATTTTGTTAATCCTAAAGAAGAAAAAAAAGATTCATGAACAAAATTCATAAGTACGCAGAATGAATCCTGCAATGTGTGTAGTTGTAAATGTCACCTTTTTATAACCTAATAGGATTCTTTGTCTCTGTTCATTAGTGTTCCAATATATAAAAAAAAACAAGGAAAAAAATTAAGTACCAAAGGAGAATGAGTACACATAAGGACTGTAATATATTAGGTTAATCTATTAAGAAAAAGAAAGAATAAACAAAAACAAAGTTGTTCCAGATTCACAACTCCCATCTCAAACTGGACAACCTGGCATTAGCTTGTTGAAGCATACATTGTACATGCATGTCTCCTTCTAAAGAAAACTGTTCCATTGGTGATAACATAACGTTCATCAGGAGGCCAACGACTAAGAGCTAAAATTTCAATTTCTGTTAAGCAGACGAAACTATTGGGAAGATGATATTCTGTGTTACGTACCAAAAATGATAAAATATTACTAACAATGACATTGTTTGGTGTCTTCTTTACAAAAGTTTTTGTTGTTACAATTTACTAATTTTGTTTAAAATCGTCAATGAAGATGATCGAGGCCATTATGTCCCTTTGCTTTTAAGAGTACATAATTATTAAATTATTTTGAAAACAATCTCTCTGTTAATTAAATGTAAAGTTGCGTATTACTAAACTTTCATTCTCGGACTTGCGCCTCGTGAAATTTTTACTGAGCAGATATTGTTATTGTTATAATTTATGAATTATTTTGTCTAATAAAATGGTTCGTTTGTATATAAAACATTTTTGGATTCTTCACATAAAAAAATCAATAGGATAATTTTGTTTGTACCATTAGGTATTAAAAAAATACATAACTTTTTGTTAATGTATTATTTTAGAAGGTTAACTAAATTATGATTTATTTTTACATTTTTGGGATATAAGAAAACATTTTTATCGTTTTTATTTGTACTTTAAGAGACTAATATTGAATTATGCTGTAAGATATAACTCTAATCTTACATACTGGATTACATGATTAAAATATATATCCAGTGCTTCAATTCCTGGCCTTTGGATAAGGGTGAAGAACTGAAGATTGAAATTTTAAGGGCGGTCATCATCTTCACTGCACATTCTTCAACACAGAGACATAAAACCAAAACCTTGGATGAAGAAATCAATTAATCAACACAAAACGAGTAAAACAGTAACATACAAGCCAAAAAAGTCCATATATTTAAATAAGAATGAAGGGTGCAAAGCCCCCCATGGCCAATGTCATGGCTAAGTACACTGCTTAATCGGCCGACGGATATTACTTAAATCCATTTTTTGTCTCAATTCCAACAACCTCTCCATGTGCCTGCACATGCCTCCCAATCCCATTATCCACCCTCATCAATCCTTAACTAAACCAACCAGGAAGAGGACTATAACACTTACTTTAATCATACATAACAACAATTTCCACGACACCACCAATTCTTCTTCGCCCTCTTCCTGTTCTTTCTCTTTCATGCGTCCTCTGTTTCAGTCATGAATTACCTGTCCAAAACTACGATATTCAAGACCACGTTGTTATTCCTGTTCGTGTGTTGTGTTCTGTCAAACGTTAACGGTAGTAACACCAACTGGGCGGCTTTGTATTCACCGGGGGCTCTGGTTGCGGGGGCTTTGTTGACTTCAGTTGCGGTGGTAGTGGCGGCGCGTGCCACCATGCTGACGTGGATCACGGTGCTAGTACTTCTAGCATTCTCAGGGAAGCGGCGGCGAGTGCTTGTTCAACACGGCAAGAAGATAACCTTCGATGTTGTCATGTATTTGATCAAAGGTCAAGCTTAGTGAGAGATGTAGATTGTTATATATAATACGTTATTTTCTGATGCATACGTACCCTACCAGAGAAAGGTCTAATGCTTGTTTAGTTTAGTTTTTTTTTTCTTTTTTAATAGTGAGGCTTCAATGTTTCTACTTATGTATAGATCAACTTTTCCGTATTTTCTTCAAATATATATCAAATATTTTTTTTTTACCATGTGTTCGAATTTTGAGCAAGAAGATCTGATTTTAGGTATGAATTTTGGTGAAATGGTAGTTTGGTGAGAAGAGTATATGGTTTTTCAGAATAGTACACCGGGAGTATAAGAAAAGGTAAACGATACAGACCTATAATTTTATTTATTCCAAAAATTATTATTAAAAATATAATATTAAATTTATTAAAAAACTTTTTATAATTTGTTAAACTTTTAGTAATTTACATTAAAAATAATATACAACAACAATAACAACAACCTTAAAGTTCGAGTCACGGAAACAATTTTATAAAATGCAAAAATATGTCTTGCTCGATCTCGTAACATTTTAGTATTGTTTCAAGGCTTGCTCTCTAACAAATAAGTAATATGAAATTAAAATTTTTTAAGTAATTCAAAATAATGAAAATAATTTTATAATAACTGAAAATATATAAAAATATGTGTCTTTTATGTTTAGAGAAACTAGATATAATAAATGAATTGCAATAATTCTTATTTCTTATTACTTTCATTATTTAAATTGAGTATAATATTGTGGTTCCATTACCAAAAAATTGTGAAAATATGTACCGTGGTACATTTATGTGATTCTATTTTGGACTAATATTCTACCACTATTATATGATCCATGCATTTGAAGTATGAAAAAAAGTAAACAGAGGTCCTCCAAATAAAGCAATTGATAAAAGTTAGGACCACAATTCAATGAACCATAACTCCCAGCTACCTTGACAGGGTCCTAATAAATGTAACTACACTTGATAGTTGGCATTTCTTGTGATTCTACTAATTCAATCTCAATCATGATAAGTTGATGTAATGTTTAAACTTTAACGAGTTGTACCTTAAAATAGAAAATAAATACATGAATCCTATATTCAATTTTGTGAGACATTGTATCTATTTTGTTTGTCAATTTAATGGAGAATATCTTTTGTCCTAGTAAAGAAAAAATATAAATTAAATGAAATTAAAATATAATATAAACTCATATATTCAACAAATGGAAGTTAATGGAGTGACAGCGTTACAAGTCTTATGGAAGAACCATTCCCAAAAAACTAGCTTAAAATGTGAGAGAGCCCATAAACTTATAAATCTCACATTAGCCTCTTTTACTATAAATGTGGGACAATTAAACTGTAACATTTCACCACGCTTCGCAGCCCAAGTATTGTCAGGTTGATTGTGCGCTAGACCTTTTCTAGCCTTGGAGGAATACTGCTATATTGGTGTCACCACTCACGCACCCACGGGCTGGCTGTGCGCTAGGCTTTTTCTAACCCCAGGCGAATACTGTAATACTGGCGTCACCACCAATAGACATGGCACAAGAACTTGAAGGAGTGATGTTAGCTCTGATACCACAATGTTAAGTTGTAACTTTGTGGACCGAGCGATAGGCCTAGAGTCAAAGATAGGATCACGTTTGGTATTTAAATTCTTGTGCTTAACTATTTTGATAGATAAGCTTCAGAACTTAAATAGGTGTTTTTGGAAAAAAAAAAAAAGGTATTTGGGTGATGGTTTACTTTGAGGGAAACTAGCCTCCAATTAAAGATAGGATCTTGGATAAACTTTGCTGACTATTTTATTCATTTTTAATGCAGAAATTTATAAGACTCCAATTACAGCACTTAACCTCCATGATTGAAGTAATGTTGCTATAAAATAGTAACGACTCCAGTCTAAAGTGCTAGAAATTAGAGCTGACTATGATTCATATGGAAATTACAAAATTACAAGCAATATTCACAAAAAAAGGTGTAAATAATCACTATAAAATAACATCTCCATATTTGAGTACTTGTTCTGCTTCATTCAAGCTTTAATACTATAGAAAGAATGGCGGATCTTGCAAAACTTGAGGATGGTGTAATGTTGGTGGTAATAGAAGTATCCGGAAGAGGAATAACAAAAAAGAATTGTTTTAATAATTTATTTTATTTAAATTTATATTTTGTTGATGTGAAAAATAAAATTTATGTGTCAACCACATGGAAAAGATGATAGGTGACATAGTTTGCCACATCAGTGTAAAGACTAACGTCAATATATTTTTGTAAAAAATTAAAAATTTAAGTATTTTATTACAAATTTTTAAACTTTAGACTATAACTCTAGAATTTAGTAAAGTTTAAGATTTTTTATAGTTGACCCATTAATTTTTCACATGAAACTCTACATGTTATTGACAAAAATAATTTTGTTAGCCAAATCAACAAAAAACTAATAAAACTAATATTTTAAACTGAATTATTAGGATTTAAAAGATTAGTCACTTAATTAAAAATCTTAAAGGCTTAGGCACTTAATTAAAAAATTGAAAACTAAATTTGTTATTTCTTATGAAGCCATAATGAGTCTGTTAATCTAGCAAATAGTAAATCCCAATACTGATGTTATGATTATTATTTTATTTGCTTTATCCTACATATTGGATTGAAGTATTCTTCTTAATGCATGTCATCAATTCTTTTACTTAGTCAAGTAGTGCTTAAATTACCGATATGAAAAATCTGGTGATTAGTGAAGTAGTGAAGCCGAAGAATATTACATTTCAATTCAAATGTAATAATCTAAGTTTTAAGTAAAATCTACATTGAATTCACTAATTTCCTACAACAAAAGTATGATTTTTCTAATATGAATAGAATACTCAACAATATATTGTTAATAGGTTCTTATTTAATTTGGTTAAAGATTCACATTTTATTTTTGTTAATCTCTATTTTTGCTGGTAAAATGGAAAATGAATTCAATTTCCACAGTTCTCAATAACTATAATTATATTTCAGATAAGCTTCTTGTATAAGAAATAAATAAATCAATGTGACAAAACATAAGCAGTTTTCTTTCCTCTAAGTTTGTAAAAGGCCTTTTATCTCTTCTTTGTTAGGATATTACTGTATTTTAATTAGGATAATATGTGTAAGGAAAATAAAGATATAATAGACAATAAAACTTATCAAATAGTTGTGTCGTGGTATAACCAATACCTTGGAAGCAAAATTCGACACGGTCGTGGCATATCGATGATGTTGTCTACTCCCCAAGGATAAACAACTAGATTATGAACCATTGCACTCGAGGTCAAAAATTTGAAACTTGCAAAAATACAATTGCCTTGAGAAGATGTATTATCAGGTTAGTACATGTCTTTATCTATAAAAAGAATGTCTAGAAACACTCAATATATAGTTACAAATCAAACATTAGAGAAGAATCCATGGGTGAGGCAAAAATCATAGGGACAAGTCCAAAAAATTTTCATAACATTTCTAGAGAGCATTTGCAATATTAAAAACTTAAAGAAATAGAAAATGTAAAGACTTAGTAAAAGAACAACTCTCTAGTGAACAAATAAACAAATTTGACAAAAAAAGGATTAGAAATAGCCTAACCCAAATCAATGACCTGAACCAGCATCACTCCTAGCCTTGATCGTTTAAGCAGCTAGACAAAAGATAGCCTAGGTTGTTGAACCCAATTGTCGGAGTCTAACTCCGAGGTCATAAAATGTGAGCTTATTACCATAATGTGGGCGTAAACCAATGAAAAACACCTTAACCATTATTAATTCATCTTTATGCTTTTATACCATAACATATCTTACTTATATGTCACCACAATTCCTATTCAAAATTCATCATCTCTAATCGATAGCTTTTTCAAGTATACCTAATTTCAACTCAATCTTATCCATACTCAAATTTATATGTCCACTAAAATTCATCCATACATAATTCATAATTCATTAACATCAAAAGATAAGAGTTTTCACAAATCCATAAAGGCATTTCAAACCACAATACCTCTATCTCTCATAATCCCAAAATACATAAGATACTTGAACTAATAATACTCAAAATGTAAGTAAAATCCCTATTATTACAAAATCTAGCTTGAAATACAAAAATATGAAACTTGAAGCGATGCCTTGACCCTCTTTATCACTCGATTTCATTTTCTTCACCTGAAGATGGGATGGAAAAGGGGGTGAGCTTAAAAGCTCGTGGGTAACAAGCTTATAACAGGGAAATAAGCAAAAACTTTTGAAACCATTTTACTTGTCAAAATTTACAATATTTCAAATCATGTATGCATTCATCATATCAAACACATCAAAATACAAATGCACAACAAATGGCTCGAGGGTTCCATGGAAACAGAATGGAGGAACCGAAGTTCACACATGAACAGAATGAGTCCTTTTTTGAAGCTCATATGCCACAAGCGGGCAGCCGGGTGAAGGCTCTTGTCAACGTGCACGTGACAAATAGAATGGTTCCACCAAATCAATCATGATTTCATATTCTCATGCTTCTTATGCTTTTCCAAATGTACAGAATTCCATGACGTTTTCAAGGCATAACATAAATGTTTCAATGCATTTCCATCTTTATTTTGAAATTCATCAACAAAATTCACATACTGAAACATGTAGTTATTTTTTCAAATCATTCAAAATCAATAAAAGCAACATTTATGAAGTAATTGAAATCATTTTATTTTCTTGATTTGAAAGAAAAAATTAATGACTCATTACTCAATTATAAACATGAAACCCACCTTATTTGCTTGCAAAAATCCAAGTCAAGGTTGTCTTTCCCCTTGC
>JANZXR010000006.1:33889266-33909409 GCA_027575705.1 Erythroxylum echinodendron
AATGAGTGTGGTAAGTTAGAGATGAAATGGGGGTGAAAATGATGAGGAAAATGAGTTAGGAAGGTTAGATATGCATAGGATGGGTCCTAGGTAGCTTAAGGAGTTGGAAGTATGGAATTTGACCCGTAGCTATCCATTAAACGGACTTGATGTCTATTGGGCGGACCTTTTCGGGTCTGAAAATGTAACAGCTCAGTTCATGTCCCTTTGGAGGGACATCATGTCCACTATGCGGACCTTCTTGGGTGAAAAATGGCTCCCAAGCCCGCTTTGTCCTTTTGAAAGGACATTATGTCCGTTAGACGGACCTTCTCGGGATAGTTTTGAAAATGTGCAAATTTTGACCCTCCAAATGTAAAAATCTCACTTCGGGGTCTTTACAGAAGTTGTAGAAATCGAAGTTCTCTTCCAAACCGTACTTGAATGGTCTAAATCTGACGTCTTTATCAAAAGTTATGCTAATCACTTCATAATGAACTAGAGACATAGAACTACAATTGTTTCGAAGAAGTACATTTTGTGATTTCGCTGCCGGAATTGGTTTTGGACTAGAGAGATCCTATGGAAAGAACCTTATAGGATGATACGTTTACGTCTTTGATATTTGCGATCGTTGGGCTTCGAAAACGGGGTCCGAATAGTTTATGATTTAAATATTTAAAAACTATTGCTTTCTTATTTAAAATGTCAGTTGTTAATCTATCTCTTTGAGTTAATGATGGGTACCTAATGCAACTAAACCTAAATATTTTTTAAAGCTCTTTTTGTTGACTTACGTATTTAAACTTATGATTTGTTTAGATGTTAAACCCTTTAATGCAATGCAAGAGAAGAGAAAATTAAAGCACTTTTAATTATAAACTTTGAAGATATAATAAGTCTTTTGAGGCTTAATTAGTACCCAAATTCAAGCATTATCAACTAGAAAATAATAGATAAATCCGTAATATTGTTTAGAGACTAAAGAGTTAGACTTGAGGGGTATCAAAGCGGGAGAAGATAAATTAGATAAATCAGCTTGCGAACAACCTCAAGCTTTCCACGATTTTTAATATCAACATCAACAAACTTTCAACTTCTAATTCTACCGTTTGATTGAAATATTGCAATTAATGAAGTTGATTGAAACTTTTAATTGTCATATAGTGCATGGAAATAAATTAAACAACTGTTACTTTTTGACAATTGTATAAACAATAGGTAGGGTGGAGTCAGTCCATCGTAGACTCAATCTAACTTGACTCTTTGGACGTAGACCATTCAAAGCAATATTGTTTTAGAGAAATTTTTTTAAATAATGTTATTTTGTAGTGGAAGTCAGGCATTTAGATCAAATTCAAATTTAATCTAAAGTACAGGCTTGTTTTACTATTTCTTATTCCTACACTGACATACTGAGCAAGCTGTAAGTGTGAACTCGTTCTAACTTGATCTTTGTGTAAAGCCTAAGCTAAAAAATGGCAAGCCTTTTAGTGTCTTTACGAGGCTTTAAACTACCATCTCCTGGGTTACTGTGCAGCTCAAAATTATTTAACCCTTTCGTCTCAGTTGATCAATTATAAGTCAACAACCAAGTGGGCTTGGAGGAGAATTATAGCTTATGATGATATTTCAAATCATACACTTACATTGAGATTTGATATATGGACTGGCCCACATATTAATCAAAATTATACTACATAAAATAAGACCTAATTCAAATACCAAATTAAGATGAACTATTAATCAAAATTATACTACATAAAATAAGACCTAATTCAAATACCAAATTAAGATGAACACATTTTTTTACTCTTTGAAGAAAGAGTAAAAGTAAAACCGACCTAGTATGAAAAGAATGATTAAGCAACTCCACCGTCATCATAGACCCCATTTTTTGAGAAACAAATCTTCTCTTCTAATCTATTAAATTTTATTTACATATTGATTAAAAATAACAAAAAATCTAGTTTGCATCTTGTGATTGTCTTTTACATGAGGCGAGATTTTGTCCCGTTTCGATTTTATACATAACTTATTTTAAATTTTCTGTTTTACTTTGCAACATCCCACTGCTATAGGGTACATACCCAAACATTCAGGAACATTCAAGTACATATCCTATGATAATGGCATGATAGAGCAAAACAGATCCAACTTATACATGGCATCATCTAATATAATCAGAAGGCATCATCTAATATAATCAGAAGTCATCAAATTTTAAAATCATTCATTGCATTCATTCACAACTATTTACACTGTCTTCATTAGATGAATATATACAAAACTTGATACAGGTTCTAGCAAAATCTACAAAATAAAAGCTATAACTCTCTGACATCAGCTGACAAACCTCTGAGTCATAACTTAGTCCAAAACGTTCTTCTAATCCAGAATAAACATTAAGTCTCCTATCTTGTACCTGAAAAATCATGTTGCAATTTTTTTATGAGTTTTGCAAACTCAATGAGTGAACCATCATTGATGATTTCACTGGATTACACACACATAACACATATTTCACATATATTCATTCAGATCATATATACACTCCAGATATTTGCACAACATGATATATCATATAATCTCACAATCCATATAGCCAAGTATAACAAATAGATCATATCAATTTATCATTCGTTTCAGCATTGCAGATCATTAAAAGAAATTCAATCTTATAATGTTATGCGCATGGGACTCAACATTCTTTCTTATTGTTGTGACCAAGTTCTTATCACAAACTTATACAAATATCGGCCTATAGGGCTTAGTTAAACAGAATCACGAAGCATAGCTCTACTTGCAAAGTCAAAAATCACGGAGCAAAGCTCTACGTGGAAGCGCTTCATACTGACAACTCAGGTCACAACGCCTTTATCTGAAAATGCAATTTATGAAATGCAACAATTTCAGAAAATCTCATATATCACAATCTTAGAAAAAAGCTCAGACAAGATTTCACAGTCATCGAACATAATCCCGGCATCCAACTTTCATTGAGAATCAAAAGTTAAATTCATATCAAGTCAGAACACTCTCAATACATGCCCAACTATTAACTCCTAGGACCTCAAGTCTGGAATCCAGAAACAACTCACAAACAGTTCAATAATTGGAAACTTAACAAATCAAATTAAACCAATCCTAGAAAATTCATCTAGGCTGACTCACAGTACGCTCCAAGAAGCTATTGCCTGGATGGTCTGGAAATATTCGACTGGTGTTCGATGTGCTCCTCTATAACATACAAAAATATCACATTTTGCATATTTGAAAACATATTCCTTTATACACATGTACTTAAATAAATAAAATATGCATAATGCATTGTTCAATGACAATTTCGGTTATCTTATTGTAATTTTCATCATCAAATTGATCAGATATCAAGTTCTCATTAATACCCCATTATAAAACAATGTGAAATCAATTTCATAACTTAATTGACCACTTCAGATTTTCTACCCACATGATTTCAGGTCAACTTTGCATCATTAATCTGATAGGGTAAAAGATAGAATTAGCAACACTTCCTTCTAGAAAGTTTTTCTACAGTGTCTTAAGTTTCTAACGCCTCCAAGATCATCCAATTTGATTAAGTATTCAATGAATTATGTACAAAATAACATAGACTGTGCACATTTGAACTTTTGGCTAGTTCATGATCAGTCCCTCTAATTGTACAACTCATATCTTTCAGTTCAGATATCTAAAAATTACAAACTTTATACCACTTTAAAGCTAAGAGAATAAGATACAACTTTGGTGAAGACAAATTAGCCTAATTTGGCCCACATCAATATAGTTTATTCAATAACCATAGGACAAGATTTCTATCCCTGGCAGTGCTACAGCCTAAGCTCAGACTCAATTTAATGTCAATTTTGAAAATCATAAAGACAGAGCTAAAATTTGTCTTCTTGACAAAAGCTGTAGACATATGTCTCTAGTTTAATATGAATTAAAAATCAACTTATTCAGATATCTACATCTCAAGTTATAATTAGAAAATCGAAGCATGATCATGAAAAATTTTCAATTCATAACATTCCAGTAGACGTCCACACTTTCATCCTATCAATCACTTTCAAATCAATTCAGATAATTCTAAATTTTTATGGAGAGAAAAAAAATGTCTTAGGAATCCATTGGTCTAAGTTTCAAGTTATAGTAAAAAGATTCAGAACTATTCAGTATGAGACAGCTTGATTAGGCATTACCACCTTCTACAGTAAAATCACGTTTTTTATACGTTAATCTTCCAGATTTTCTTTACAGAAATGCTTCTCCATCTTCTTCCTCTCTTCTACTAAATCCCTCATCACAAACTTATACCCTTACATTTACTCCGTCATTTGTACACCTATGCAACTTATCGTATGCTAAAACAACTCAAAATGTAAGATTAATTACAAATACCAAAACCAGAAATTTTTTTACCACTATTCATCATGTTCAACCTTTGTTTATAACATTTTCTGCACTTTCTCTCTTTCCACTTACCCCATTGTTTCTAATGTATACTCCTTGCATTTCTACTCCTATTCCACTTCCACTTTTTAGTTCATAAACTCTCACATGCAACCCATCACCTTTTCTCTCTCTAAAACGCATCTTCTTCTCCAACGAAAACCCTCTTTTTTTTTTCCACTTTTCCACTTTTACACTTCATATCTACTACATCCATTACATAAACCAGCTTTCCTACTCTCCTTTCAGCTTAACAACTCACAACAAAACAAAAATCCAAGGTTCATACTTAATAATCAAAATCAGAAAATCTCACCTTCACTTTCTGCATATTTTCGTTTTACCTTTATTACTAAAACTCTTCTTCCAACATCAACCACTCATGTATTGATCCGCAAGTATGAAAACATACACATTTCATGCATGCATCTATTAAAACATTAAAACATCAATATAACTTTCTTGATTTATACTTCAGCAAAATTCCAGGAATGAGGAGAGCAAATAAGAAGGAAAATGATGTAGATGGTTTCGGTGAAACCAAGGAAAACAGCTGCAGAAACTCTTTCTTTTTTGTGCCTTAACACATGTCTCCAATGCATGTCTTCCACTTGTCCACTAGATAAGCTACCATTTGTCTCATAGCTAATAGGTCCACATGTCACACATGATTTTATTTATTTGTCACTACATAATTTGTCCATTTGTCAATTAATTTCTAATACAATTGTTACACTTCTATTTATCCCTTATTTCAATATTTTTCCTAGTCCAAAATACCTCTTTTTTTTAAATTTCCAAAATATCCGAAATGTATCAAAAAATGCGGAAAAAAATTCTAATACACATCAAATTTAATTTTGAAGATAATTAATCCATAATTCACCAAAAATTCTAAAACAATAACTATTATCACCAAATAAATTTTCAGCTCAAATAATTCATCAAAAATTTCAAAATATCCAAAATATACCAAAATTGCCAAATCACAATTAATACACTCCAATTTAATCTACAATTTTCACTTACAAATCAAATTTACCCGGAAATACCAATGAATACAAGTACGATCATATGAATGTGCAAAATAAATGTGTATGTCACAATTAACTTATGCATGACGTGCATTTTCCTAATTTCACAATACTTTCTCCTAAATTACTACTCTAGCCTTAACATTGGTATCGGGATGTTACATACTTACCCTGTTTAAATTTTATTTTATTAAATCTTATCTATATATTTATGTGAAATTCATATAAATATATAAATGAGAATTAATAAAATATGATAAGAATATCGTAAAAAAACGAAATCTAATCCTTGTATAGCCTCCTCGGTGAAAAGGGAATTTGTTTTTGTCAACATGTGTAAGCTATTTATAGGGTCCATAGCTATGTGATTATTTACTAGCTCATTGTTTATTATTAGCTCTCTTTTTTTTTTCCTTACTGGTGAATTATAATGGAAGAAAATACATCAGTATTCGGTACTAAAGCTTAAGCAACATGACCATCACGGTGGTCCTCCTATACATAGCTAGCCATCCTATCGAGAAAGAAGAGCGTTTTGTTACGGAGAGGAGTGGCCCTACATTTCATATGATTGAAGAGCACCTTAGTCACATTATATTGGTGATTTTGAATTACCATTAACAAAAGAACAAAAGAAATATTTTTACCAATTAAGCAGAAAAGCTGTGAACTATATGAGAAGAAGATCGATTCTTTAAGCATGCCCTCATAGTTGACATGTAAGGAAGTTAAATTTTTTTAACTTGAAGATGGGATGGCTTAAGCTTTTGGAAAAGAAGCCCTCCACATGCCAATCCAAAGACATAAAACTATGCTACTTTATACATTAACCAAACAAAAAGGGGTGATGGTGAAGAAGAAAGACTTGGACCCTTTCTCTTTTGGTTGGAGGCAAAACCAAAGGTCATCCAACTTTGAAGCAACATGCTTTGCCTTCTAAATTAGAAAAGAACACTCTTTTCACTGTCCATCTGTTTCTTTTCCTTGTCTCTGAAAACGTGTAACCTACTTTATACTAAGGAAAGCAACGTGCATGCGAGATTATAAAATTAACATTCCACTTATTATTTTCAGTTATAATTTTTTATTTTCCTTTTTTTAGAAAACAATAAGATTTTATTTGGTTCCAAATTAAAAAATATTTCTCCCCAATATAATTAAATTACATTAATCATAATTCTTTTTAGTAATTAATATTAAATAATATTTTTAATTAATAAATTCAAATAATGATACAAAAATTAAAAAAGAAAATTTAAATAGTAAAACAAAATCTTATGATTTCTCCACTCTTTGTGCTTACCCTTTATGTAACCTATGTTGAACTATACCATCCATTTAAACTTCTATGTATGTGTCCGCATCTATATATGCAAGTTTGTGTCTCTCCTCTTTCTTTTTGTCTCATGTCTCATCCACGCTAATCTGTTATATATGCATCCACTTCTTCACGTTGTGACTATGGTGGCAGATGTAAATTTTGTACTGAAAAATGTGTTCTTTTTGCTCCTCCGACGATGGCCTTCTCCTTTATTTCTATGAAATGGGTGGTCTTCTCATCAAGCCAAAGGCTTATTTTACCAGCCGAGAGCAAGTTATGGAGAAGCCACGCATCCATGGAAGGGGAATTGAGAGCTTTGGTCCGAATGCTATACATCCATATATACTTTATGTACAATTCTCATAACTAATATTTAACTACTATTTCTTATAGTAGCACAATTCTGCATCTCCATTTCGCCTTTTTTGTGCTAAGAGTTACGAGCGTTTCCTTCGGCCTAGGATGGAAAAGTCTGTAATAATCACAAAAGTTGATGTAGTTAATTGTGTATTTCCAACATTATGATAATCTCATGTATTCATTTAATTACATATTGTGCAAGTGTTTGAGGAAATAAATTTAATCACTCTCTTCTTCTCTACTAGATTACAAATACCTCAAATTTGAAATCATTCCACTTTCTTTCGTATTATGGTTATTTTGTGTCTTGGTAATGACACGTTCAACTACACCTACTTGGCTAATTCTTCCACAATTGAAACTCAAACTAGAAAGCAAATAGAACCCAATAAATTTTGTTATGTGGCATTTGATGACAATTAGCCAGATATATTCTTTTTCTCTTTGTCCTTCTTTACTCATATAGTAATTTTTCACTACAAAAAAAGTAGTAATTAGCGTTGAAAAATTACTGACGAAAATGAAACTGTAGCAAATTATCGATAGAAATCAGGAAAATTTTCATTTTGCGACGAGAAAAATATCTATCGGTAAATATGGAGGAAAATTATCTCGGCAAATTTTCTGATGGAACATAAAGACGGTGTCAATAAAGAACCTGAGAATGCTTGGCGAAATAAAAAAGATTTGGGTTTAACAACAAAATATCGGTAAAGTTTAGAGCTAAACGTTGTCGTTTCCTTCATCTTCAACGTTTTTAATAAAACAAAAACGACGTCATTTAGTTAACGCCAAATGGTGTCATTTTTCTACACATTTAACCTGTTCAAAGACCCCCCCTCCCTCTCCCCAGCATTTTCGTTTTCGTTTTCATTTTTCCTCTTTCCCGTTTCTCTGTCGTCAATTCCTCTTCTGCTCTCTGGCATTTGTGTGTGTTTGTCTTCTCCGGCCACAGTCCTTGTGTCCTTCAGTAGAGGTAAGTCATTCAGCCTTTGTTCTTAGTGATTTTTTGTATAACCCGTATTGGTATATGTATTCGAATGTTGCACAAACCTAGGAGCTTTTGGGGTGTTTTTGCATTTGTTTCGATTGTCTGTGGTTTACTTGTCTTTGTAATATTTTAGAAAACGTTGAGGAAGGAAAAATACATGATTTGCTTAGGTTATTCGGGATGAATCTGTGATGCCTTTAAAGTGTTTGACAAAAGTTATGAGTGGAATTTACGTATTAAAATTTAATGTATTCGTGATGACAAAAAATCAAAACGGAACAATTTCTATTATCAATTCGGTTTAATGAATTTGCATCACTTGTGCCATCTTAAATTTGAGGGTATTAATCAAAATATTATTCAAAATACTAATTATAGATTACATAAAAGTAACTAAAATTTTATTTTTAATCTTCACCTTGATCTTATAATCTTTTATAACGCTATAAATAAATGCTCTTGTAACACAATATATAACATATAGAAAATCTCATTATTCTCACATAATTATCTCTTACATATATAATGCATCATATCCTACGGGAGTCCAAGAATTCTTAGGATTCGAAGGAAGGATCAACTCCTTTGGTCACCCGAAGCAAAAGTCTCTGTCCATATTATATACATATATATATGGAGTTTATGTAAGATTCGATATTCAACATTTGTAGGACTTTTGATCAATGAATTAAATAATTTACTTCTGATTTTGAGCATTCAATGATTAAGACGCACTCGATGAGTACGACGAGAAATGATTAGAGCCTTGTTGGTTGGTCTTGCTTTTTCACTTTTTGCTCTTCGCTCCTTTACGCTTTACTTTATGCTTCAAAATTTCATGTATGAGAATCATTTATCTTTTTTCACATGAATAAAATTCTAAAAGAGTTGTTGAATTATTAAATTGGAAAATTATTCAAGACTCTAATTATCTCAGTACTCTTACTTAGACTAAGGAAAAAAACACTTTAAGTAAATATTTAGTGATTTAAAAAAATATATTTTTAATAAATTGAATTGTTTAATTTAATTTGTTATTACATAATTAATTAATTGTTGATGAAAGACTAATTTTATAAAGGTTTAAAGAGTATTTAAATTATTAGGGTTAATTTTGATTATTATAATTGATAATACTTTTTTATTAATTATATTTAAATTTTTTATATAAGTAATAAAGAAAATTTACAAAATTTTTTAATTTTTGAATAATTTACCCTTATTTTTATATTGTTTTAAGTTAAATTCTTAACGATAGTTGTGTCTATAATCAAAATAAAAATTATAATTAAAATATCCTATAATATTTTGCCTAATTTTACTGATAATTTAAACCATGCAATTCAGGATTGTTTTGGAATAGCAATCATTTTGTTCTCTTCGTTGATTGCAATCATTCATCTCTGTATGCATTTTAATAGCCTAATCATAGCAATTAACTAAAGTTGTTTTCATTGGGATGAGAAATTTGGGTAGTATGACGTATAGGGACATCACAGGAAATATGGACTGTAAGCTAAAAGGCTATTTTTGGATCTGCATTACGATAAAAGATACGTTGTGTTTGAATTTGTGGTATAATAGGAATAAGTACCGCAGTTTCTAAATACAGTTACATGTTTGAATTTGTGGCAAACAATTGGAGGTTAGAGAAAAATACAGTGCTACCATAAAAATAGATAAATAGAAAGAAGGTTGCGGTAGAATAGAACTTTTGCGATAAAAATTCTACTTTCTATTGATAACTTTCTGATAATTATTATTTTCTATTATACTCTCAACTAATAGAAAGCAAGTCCAACTAATATATGACTAATAAAATTTTTAATAAAATATTTATTTACTAAATTTATTTTATTTATAATTTTCTTAATTTAATTTAATATTTTATTATTTATAATTTTAAATTTATATGACTAATAATATATTTTTAGTTATTTATACAACAATTAATAATTTATTAAATCAATAGGGTTTTTAGTCATTTTATCTCATTTCAACAATGACAACTGTACTTACCAAACACCTATTTTCACGTTTCAACAGTTACCAAAACAGTAATCTCAAACACATAAGTACTTTTTGAGCATTTCAGCAGGTTGATTTCGACAAGTTATCAACCGCCATCACTCTCCGAACTAAGCCAAAGTCAATCCATTTTTCCTTATTTTTATCATATTATTCTCTATCAAACGTGGTCCCCCAAGCACACTATGCATATTGTGAGAGGTGCATCTTGAATAGTGGGGATTCTGAAACAGGTTAACATAGTCACGGAACTGAGTGGTTAATTAACTTAATGTTACATTTATAGATCACTAAAATAAAGAAGAGATGGTTGGAGAGGCATAAAAATAAAATTAAAAATTTGAGAATTAAATTGATTTTTAGTCTGTGAATTCTTATGACAATTTTGCTAAACTAAGAAAATTTAAAGCTAACTGTGTCAAATCAAAACAATTGAAAGGTAACTCTCAAAAGTGAAAAATACTTGTTTTCAGTCTATGTTATACTCGGCTCATCGGCTGATAGTAAATTAGCGATAGCTAAGAAATTAGCGGGTGGGAATACCTGGATTATAAAAAAAAAAGCAAAATGTGCCTTCCCTTCTTTTCTTTTTTGTGATTATAAAATTAATTAAAATTTTGAGTATATAAAATAATCTGAAATTATTCTATAAAAAAAATCCAAGTTATGTGTTTAAAAAAAAAAGGGTTCATTTTAGACAAGTTTTTACGTAAAAATAATATAGTACTCATTCTCCCTTGTGAAAATAACAATTTAGTCTTCCTAACTATGTTTTTAACAAAATTTCATCAAACAACTTATGTACACTTTGCTTAATGTTTTTGATAATTACAAACTCACTATTATCTTCCTCTTCAGCTAGCCATGTATTCAACATCTTCTTTTTAAGATAATCCTTAAATAATGTGATGTGTTGCATATAGAGTAGGCAACATTCAGTTGAACAAAAATTTGAGAGGATTGGTCATGCTTACCATTTATAGTATTGTTGGACATTTTTCTTGTCCTTATTTGGTTGCAAATCTATCAACCTATCTATTATAGCAATGGATGTTAACTAAAGAATAAACATGTAGTTTAATATCACGGATAATCTTTATGAGATTACCACTTCCAAAAATATATAATTTGGCATCAAAAGTCTTATAGTTTGATAATTATTATGATTATAATATTATTTAGATAATTTAATTGCTGTTAAATTTAAATTCATAAATTTATTTGAAATAAGAACCTTTATTATTATGGATAATAAATTTAAATTTGCTTAAACTTTTAAGATATTTTTAATTCAGTGTTTAATCATTTAAATATGTCAATTTAGTGATTAAAATCCATACAAAACTTATCAAAATGTTATTAACGTTAATGAATAGACACTTGTACAATATTTGGTGAACACGTCACATTAGAAAAAAAACTAATAAATATAACATTTTAAGAATAAATTAAAAATTTAAAACTTAGATACTAAATTAAAAAAATTAAATACTTTGGAAAAATTTTGTTTATCTATTAAAAAAGTGTTAGAACTACCTTCAATATATTATGATGACAATTTATTTTTGTTTTGAAAGGAAAGTCGAAGTTAAAAAATGCATTGACGTGATGAATTCTGTATTAACTTTGGCTTTCATATTGGTAGGGGATTCACTGTCTTCTGCGTCTCTTGGTTGTTTTCAGCTTTCAGTTCGGTCCCAACTGACCAGTTACAAATAAGCTCTTTAATAATTGAAATGTTTACTGGAAAAAAACACAAAATACAAATGGCATACTTTGCTATAAGGTATTCAAATGCCAAATATCTTTTATCTTCGTGGGTGTTAATCTCACACGTATTACCAAACAACCAACACATAAAGAACTTAGCCTAGCATTGGGCTTGGGGTACCCCAAAAAGAAAAAAAATGTATAAATATAAATTATTTTTTATTAAAAAGTTGAATCCATTTAAGTAAAAAAATCTTAAACTATATAATTTTTCGATTAACTTTTAAAATTTTGATTTGATTTATTTTAATAATAATTATTATTAAAAATTGACTAGGATATTAATTAATCAGTTAATTTTATAAATTAATAAGTTGTTATAAAATAAAATAAATAAAATATTTTCAATTAAACGTTAAATTTTTCTATAAATAAAAATAATCTCTTTTAATTATATTTTAAATTTTTAAATTTTATTTAATTTTTAGTCAATTTTAAATTAGTCTAATTAAATCTTTTAAAATTTAAATCTATTAATTATCTTTCGATCCTAGTTTTTAAAACTTTTTTTCCCACAAAATTCTGGCTCTTATCATGAACAAATTATGATGGATTTAAGGATGGAAAAGAAAAAAAAAGGAAGAAAGAAAGAGGATATAATCATATGCCACGCGTCATTCGTCAAAGAACTAGCTTCTGTGGCCCAGCATTAGCTTTTCACGTTGACAGAGCGCAATATATGACCAATAATGAGTGAAGCAAAGCAAAAGCAGCAACTTACTTCCACGCTCCACCACCGTACCCCGTCACTGCCCTCCCGCCGGACACCGGTGAATTGTGTCGCCGTCGTTGATACTCTATCATGGACGTTGACTTTTGGGCTTCGAGAATCAACTCGGTCAAGCATCTCTCTTCTGTCCAAGCTGGTAGACACCACTTTGTTACATGATATTTCTTTATCCTTCAATTTCCATTGCCTCTATGCTTCTGTTTCTGCAAAATATTTTTTATCGTTTGTTTTGTTTTTTTCTTGTTTCTTGCAAATAACGGCTTGTCTGAGACATTCTACAGTTGGGTTATGTTACACTAAACCTTTGACTACTCCAATTGTCTGAAAGTTTCAGTTTTTAGTTCCATCTTTTGTTTCTAGAACACGGTCGAGGTTAGTGTTTCTGGTTGGCTACTGGTTTAGTTAAATTTCATGCCTTTAGCAACTTTATGCCTTTTGTTTTTCACTTGCAATACAATTGATATGTTGTTAAGGGGAAAAAGAAAAAGAAAAAGAAAAGTTCATTAGTGTAGGTTCTTAATCCATTTCAGATGACACTTGGAGATTTTATGATTATATATCTTCTTCCCTATGTAGTTAAATTTCTTACATTTGTGATGCATCTAAAATTGTAAACTGATGGAATATCTTTTGGATATGTATTTTGTTATTCTGTGAGTTAAGATTACCCATCCTATGAACTCTTTGAGGTTTTATTAGCTTAAATACGTGACTTAGGTTGATTAAGATATATTAGGTAGATGCGTACGAGGATAATCAGAAACGGAAGACCAACTAGTATGACAAACTACTATAAAGTTAGTGAACGTCAGAATTCCCACCATAGTGTGTTTTTCACTTATTGGGGAATTCCATGTGGAAGGATTTGCATCAACTAAAGGTATGGATACAGAAGGAAATTTCAAATGTTTTGAAGTCGAGGTTAAGAGATTTCGACCAAGTTGTCTGGTTTTTCAAGTTTTATAAAACAGCAGGAGAGTGATTATGACTAACGTTATTGAATTGATGATGATCATAATGATTTTAACTTGGATGAGGAACAAATATATTCTAGTAGGTCTGGCAAAACCCCCTATCCAAGTTAGGTATGTACATTCTTTTTCTTGGATTATTCATATTGGATTCTCTGCAGTTCTGTAGTCTTGGATATTTCTCTTGCTTTCAAGTTTGTGATGACCTCTTTGGTTTCAATGTCGGACACTAGCTGTGACGGCTAGATCGTTGACCATGTCATCCACATCACATTTTTTCTTCTCTGTTCCTTTATTCCTTGCTCTTCAATGTGTCAACAGATCATCATTTGGCTGTGGATGATTCAGATGGCGACGAAGATGCCAGATCTTGCTTTCCATGCCCGTTCTGCTATGTTGATGTTGAAATCAATGTTTTATGCAGCTGTCAGGAGAACGAGCACTTTTTTGACTTAAAAAATTCAGTATGTGCTTGCATTTTCTGATGAGAAGATTTTGTTAAACATAGATAATTATATTAAAAAGAAAAAGGTTGTTTCTGTTTTACAAGCAACCAGGCTACATTGTTGTCCATATAAATGGATTAACATAGGTAATTTCTTGCTTGGTTGCTTCTTGTGGGATTCTTTTATTGAAGCTGCTTGTAGCATATATGAGGTTTCTCAGTAAAAGTACTTTGAAAATTGAACTTGATTGGTAATTCAAACGCTGAATCTCATAATTGTAGCTGCCTGAATAATTGAAATGATAAATGGATGTTCTGCTATGTGCATGCAGTCTACTGTACTTCTGATCGAAATTTGAACTTGATGGGTAACTTCAACACTGCTGTTTCAGGTTTGTCCCATTTGTGCAGCTAATTTGGGTAAGGATATAATGGGACATTTTATATTGCAGCATACAAATTCATTGAAGGTATTGTCCATTTCTTGGATCTTTGATTATAAGATGTTAAACTAAGATTTAGTCCTAATCTAGTTGGCAGACATGAAATTTTTCATATGCTCTTTCCTGCCATTATTAAGGTTGCACACTGTTATTTTCCAATGGTTTGGCAACAGAATTTGGAAGATATCCACATGGGCATGATTTTAGGTTTTAGATTCATCAGAAATCTTTTGTCAATGTGTGCTTTGCAGCGCAGAAAAAGAACTCTAAAATCTGGCCTTTCGAGTGGTAGTTCAGTAATGCTTGGAAAAGAGCTGAGCTCATTCCTTGGGTCTTCAACTAATGGCAGAGCAAACGCAGTTGAACTTGCACCAGACTTGCTACTCACACCATTTCTAGGCATTGTGAAAGATTCAGACCCTAAAGGAAATCAACAAGACGAATCTTCTAACAAATTTGCCTCCATCTCTAATTTGAAAAGGTAGTCCTTCTCTAGTGTCATGACCATTAATTCAAGTATTATACATGATGCAAAATGAAGTGGCTAATCCTTCGAAGCAAAGTTAGTACAAGAAAACGAAATCTGAAAGACTTTTTTTGTGTTCTGTTTGATAACACTAGTAGAGAATGAAGAACATCGGATTGTATGCCAAAGTCTAAATGATTCAGAATTCTCTGGATATATTAAGGTGCTCTAGCTAACAAAGATTCATCAGCGTCTTGCAGTATATCTGTTTACGACTTTTCCATATAGGAATTGCAGCACTTTAGAAATCGGTTAAAGTTTACAGGTGCACTACCAAAATACAGAGGGGCCAAAGGCCAAAGTATTTTGTCTTGTTCTCTGTCCACTGATCCTTTGACTGCTGTGTGCGCAAACCTTCAATTTTACTATTCGTTAAATTTGTTTAATGATAAAAATGATTTCAATGGAATGTATTTGAATGACTTGGAAGACGGAATAGGAACATAACTGGTTTCCTGTCTTTTTTGCAGCAACGAGATATCTAATGCACTTGATGGAGGCACCGAGGTGGACTGTGAAGAGAGAAGCAAGAGAGCTGCATTTGTTCAACAATTGGTCTTGTCAATGATATTCTAAAGCTCAGATGATGTCTGGGAGTAAATGCGCGGAGAAGTAACAAGGTTTGTGCTTGACACTCCCTTTGACCACCTATTGATAATGCTATCTCTGCGACTCTAGCCAGTGCCTGATATTGGGAAGATAAATTGTTTCCATGAATTTATACACAGGAGGGGATGGAAAATCAGCTAAGTTCAAATGTCTATGTATGTCTATGGGTAGCCATATCAATGGCTACATTGTGTAATGAATGCTGATTAACTCTTGCCGTAATGCTAAGTTAAAATTTTTATTCAAGTTTCAGAAAAGGCACACAAGATTTGCGTTGCTACATACCTTATTACAAATTGTTATTGAGACATGGAAGGTAAATTTGGTCTTTGTTACCTTGTGATCTTCTCCCCTCTTTGCCTATGGATCCTCCTATTCCCTTCCTCATAACCCCAAAGTAAATTAATGGTAAACAGAAACAAATGAAGGACAGAAACCCTCATGCTTTATAATATCAGGCAGAACTTAAATTCTTTGCAAATACAAAGGTCGACTTTAAGACTCAAGTTGAAATCTTTTTACCTGTCTTGAGGTCGCAATTGAAAGGAAACGCAGATTACCCTAGTGAGACAAGGATTGAGTCTCGGGAAGCTTGTTCACTTTCATTCACCGAACAGGGGATGACTTGATTGTATCATTGAAGAAAATAAAGATTAGAAGAAAAGAACATTTCATTCACCATGTCTCATTCCAAAAGAAGTTGCATATAATTATAGTTCTGCAAATTTTAGAATTCAAACGAGTAGAAGAGGGAATCAAAGAAGTTGAATTAAATTATCTCCAACTAAACTGGCCGGAAAACTAAAAAAGAGTACAAAACTGCAAATTATATCACATTGGGTGCAGATAGTTCTCCTTAAATGATAAATCTAATTGCATAAGCCTGAGGATATAAAGTCTTTGACACCCAAAAAAAAGAAAGAAAAAGAAAAGAAGCATTTCCCTTCTACATTATCTACTCAATGATGGACTGAATGACACCAGCTCCAACAGTTTTACCGCCTTCTCTGATAGCAAACCTCATACCTTGTTCACAAGCCACAGGCATAATAAGCTCCACAACCATCTTCACACGATCGCCAGGCATAACCATCTTCGACTCCTCATCTTTATCATTCATAATCGAAGAAACCCTCCCAGTTACATCAGTAGTCCTCATGTAAAACTGAGGCCTATAACCAGCAAAGAAAGGTGAATGCCTACCACCCTCTTCTTTCTTCAAAACGTACACAATAGCTGAAAACTTAGTGTGGGGCGTAATCGTCCCTGGTTTAGATAACACCATCCCTCTCTGAATATCAACCTTTTGAACACCTCTCAACAACAAACCGACATTATCTCCAGCCATAGCCTCATCCAAAGTCTTTTGGAACATTTCAACACCAGTCACCGTAGTGTTCCTAGTTTCTCTCAACCCCACTATATCAACAGTCTCACCAACCCTAATAGTCCCTCTCTCAACTCTCCCAGTGGCAACAGTACCACGACCAGTGATCGAGAAAACATCCTCCACAGCAAGCAGGAATGGCAAATCAGTCTGCCGTTGAGGAATAGGGATATAACTATCAACAGAATCCATAAGTTCATAAATCTTATCAACCCACTGATTCTCTCCACGTTTAATAGCAGGATTAGCCATCAAAGCCTCTAAAGCCATAAGAGCAGACCCAGAAATAATAGGGATATCATCACCGGGAAACTCATAAGAAGACAACAACTCACGAACCTCCAATTCCACCAACTGCAAAAGCTCCTCGTCATCTACCTGGTCCTGTTTGTTCAAGAACACAACCATATTAGGAACACCCACTTGCTTGGCGAGCAAGATGTGTTCTTTGGTCTGGGGCATGGGCCCGTCAGCGCCGGAGACGACGAGAATGGCGCCATCCATCTGAGCAGCGCCGGTAATCATGTTTTTGACGTAATCGGCGTGGCCGGGACAGTCAACGTGGGCGTAGTGGCGGTTCTCGGTCTCGTACTCGACGGTTGCCGTATTAATGGTAATGCCACGTGCGCGCTCTTCGGGGGCGGCATCGATTTCATCGTACTTTTTGGGGGCGCTGTTGCCCATGGAAGCCAAAGCCATGGTGAGAGCAGCAGTAAGAGTGGTTTTGCCGTGGTCCACGTGGCCTATGGTGCCGATGTTCACGTGAGGTTTCTTTCTCTCAAATTTTCCACGTGCGGCACGGACGTTGAACGTGCGGTGGCGGGTGGTGAGGACGACGGCAGAAGAGGAGGAGGTGGTGCCGGTACTGAGAAAAGGGATTATGAAGGAGGAGGTGAGGACGGATTTGGGAATGACAAACGTGCACGCTTTGGTGTGGAAACTGGGGGTTGAGGAAGGAGGGTAACAACAAAGTTTAGAAGGGCTGGAGGCTGAGACTGCCATTGATATAGCTTTGAAAATGGCTGTTTGAGAGTGACTGAGAAGAGAGGATTGGGTTTGCCTTATCTGTTGAAAGAGAGTGGAGGAATAAGACACACAGAACAGAAAGATTTCATGAGGAGATGGAGAGCCATCTAATCTATTGTTGAGGTTTGAGGTCCGGGCTAGGCCTTCAAGGACGATGGTCCTATTGGGCCTCTAAAGTCCAAAACTAACCAACCAATAAACTATCCTTCCTATTTTCTTTTAATTTTTAGTTTTCATTTCTTATTTATAAATTTTTTAAAATAAAAATCAAATATTTGATTGTTAATATCTAATAATTACATATTAGATAAAGTATAAATATAAATAAAATTTTCTCAGACCCCGCAACTCAGCAAGACTTTAATTGGGTGTTGATGATGATATGATAAATAAATTTATTTTAATCTCTTATATAATATTTATTAATAAATTATAAGTAAATTTTTATTATATTTTATTAAAATAAATAATCAAATAATTAAATTAATTTATAAACTAACAATATTATAATATATATTTTAAATATTAAAGTAAATTTACTATATTTGAAATTATTTATTAAATTATATTTATAAATAATTATTAAATTAAAATTATTTTATTTTTAAATTTTAATATTTAAATTAATCATAAAATTGGATTAAATTATTCATAATTCTTATTAATAAATATTATTAATTAATTATTTATATAATATTAAATTAAATTATTCATAATTTATATCAAATAATTAAATAACATATATTTAATTGATAATTATAAAATAAAAAACAAAATTTTACTTTTTATACAAGGATACTTTTTATAATTTTCATAAGTTATGAAGATATACAAGGATAATAAAAAAGAAAATTTAAGAACAATTTCGAGTATTAAAGGACAAATTGCCATTACAATAGACATGTGGAGGGTTGATAATTAAAAGAAGGATTGTATGGTGGTGTTGACACATTATGTTAACAATGATTGAACTTTATTAGTGAACTTTTGAGATAATATATATTTTTGAATATCGTTATCATTTACTTTTTGATTATATTATGATTGATGATGATTATAATTGTATAAGGTTGGTTTATTTTTGTGTCAACACTACAAACAAGCAAAAAGTTACCAATTATGTTAAGATACTGTTTGATAGATTGTAAGATTGACACCAAATTGTCCACTATAATAGTTAACAATTGTTGAATAAATGATGCTATGATTAAAAAGATATTTTCATAAGCATCGTTTTGCACATATTCTAAATTTGATTGAAAAGGATGAGTTAGAGATGATAAAGGAAGAAATAGATTTGATTCGCAATATTGTAGTATATTAAAGTGTAATACCTAAAATAGTTGAGAAATTTGAAGAAATTGCACAACCTACTATTCATTTTAAGTACGAAAAAGAAAGTTTTAGATTGTCCAACCAGATGGAACTCAACCTTTGAGATGTTGGAGTCGATAATCCAATATGTTGAAGTGTTTACAAGATTGAGACAAAGAAATTCTCAGTACACGTGCATGCCTATAGAAGACCAATAGGAGTTAGATAGAGAACTTTGTGCAAAGTTTGAATTATTTTATATTACGACTGAATTGCTTTCAGGAACAAAAAATCCAACTTTACATTATTGCATTAGCACTATGTGTAAGATAAAGAAATATTTATCTGAATGGATGTTTGATTTCAATGAGATTATTTATGTTAAGGTAGAGTAGATGATGGAGAAGCTGAATTCTTATTGGTATATGGATGGGCATACTGTTGCAGTTAAATCTATATTAAACCAGAGATATAATAAAGAGGGGGTTAATTTTATATATAATGTGTTGTGTGGTAATTGGGCTCAAGAGCATGTAGGTGTTATTAAACAATTATGGTATGATTTGATTAATGATTATTAACTCAGAATGGACAAAATTCAGTAATGAGATCATAGTAGTAGTAGTAGGAGGAGGAGGAGGAGGAGGAGGAGGAGGAGGAGGAGGAGGAGGAGAAGTAGTAGGAGGAGGAGTAGTAGGAGTAGGAGGAGGAGGAGGAGGAGGAGGAGGAGGAGGAG
>JANZXR010000006.1:33948393-33987294 GCA_027575705.1 Erythroxylum echinodendron
CCAACAGACGTGGAGGATAGGGGGGAGAGAGTCTTCCCATATATATGGGAGGTTCTATTACTCACCAAGAGCATGCATAGAGACTTGTAAGTGTTTATAATTTATATTTATATTCTCATTTCTTTACTTTGTTGTATTTCAATTGAATTTGTTGTGTGAATTTTGGAATGAAAATATATGTATTATGTAGAATGATAAAGTTATAATGTTTGGTGCCATATATGGTTGTGTTGTTGACTTATTTTCTTTGTTCAATAGGGGGTAAATATCATAGAAATAGAGGAAACTCTGCCAAAATTTTATAAATTCTAGTTCACTTACAATATTTTATTCTTATGCAGGAAAAGGTTATGGGCATAAGGCCTACACCCTGTTAGCTTTTTTTGCACACTCACACTAAGAAGCATGACAGTGTGACATTCGTCAACAATCAATGTAGAGAACTAAATGTATGTGAAATTTATGGTTTAATATTAATGCTTAATAATTATCACTTACTAATATAAGCATTTTCTTCTGATAGGACCAAATATAAGAAAGCATTAAATGACAGTCTCAACAGTCTAAAGATGTTGATGAGACTCAAACTTATCTTCATGCAGTGGGTGGTAAGGATCGTCATTGAAGGATATTTAGCTTAGGTTCATTTAGGAACACATGTTATTCGCAATCCTTCACGTCCAGTACAACAACATCTAGTAGGCAGTCCACAACCAATGAAGTCTAAGAGCTTCAGAGCACAGTGCAAATATTGATGAAGTATATAGCTCAGCTCTGTAATGAGGTAGATGAGTTAAAGGATAGGGGTAGCACCTCATCGCACCAATCAGCCATCTGCACTCACCAAATCAATAGTGTAATTTCAGTCATTTCATTTGAATTACAAATACTTATTATGTACAATTTAATGTTTTTATTATCAATTAAGATAATTTTAACTTTATATTATCAATCAACCTTCTGTTTAAACAAATTAAATGTATAAACAAATCAGATTCATAACTTTTTAAATTGTGCATCAACCATAAGATCATCAAATAAATTTAATAGATGGTATATTTTTTTAAAAAATTTCTAGTTAATTTACCGACGGACATTTTTTGTTCCCTCGATAACATCAATTCATTTACTGACGGAACACAAGAAATCATCAGTAATCACATACAGAATAATCAATTCCATCGTCAAATTTACTGACAGGATTTATAGCAGAATTACCATTGGTACACTCATTGACAGAACAAGCATAACCATTAGTAATGTTGTAATAAACTTATTGATGGATTAAAATATTCCGTCAGTAAATATACCGACGAACAATTACCATCCATTGGTAATGTACTGATAGTCAACTACACAAACAACCGTCGGTATAGTTACCAATGGTACATCAAGTCTGTCGATATATTTACTAATGGACATTTTGTTGTTCGTCAGAAATTATTACCTATAGCCGTTTCTACGATGCCTTTGGATGTTGATAAATTCCATCGTTAACCTGACTTACCGACTGATTGTTTATGTTTTCCGACAGTAATTTCTGTCATTAAACAACATTTTTCTTATAGTTTTAGGTGTTTTTCTAATTTCTGATATCGAGAAAAAATAAATATATGATTAATAGATTCTTTTTTTCTTACAAACTATGTAACAATATTTAAGATATTTTTTAATTTTTGTTTTTTATTCAATAAAAAATTCTTTTTGTTAAGTTATCAATTTACATTTATTTTGTACTTAATTCTCTTTAATGTGTTGAAATTATTGTTCAAAATTAATGGAATTGTCTTATAATTGTTTGCAGATGATTTTCAACACCTTAGAGATGAAATTAAATCAAAAAGATGAAAAATAAATAAAGAAAATCCGAAATTTCAAATCTGGCAGCAATTTAGTGAATAGACACGGGCATGTGCAAGGATGAAGACAGATTCTGCATATTTTGTTTCAAAGTTCAAATTTGAAAATTTCAAAATCTTTAAAGATTAGACTGCCATCTTATCAGGGGGATTTGCAACTTGAAGTGGGATAACGATTATCTGCAAAAGATTACGAGAAGGGAAGAAAAGAGCGGGAAAAAGGCATTAAAAGGAGAATAACATGAACAGTATACTTAGGTACTGTTCACGCATCATATAGATTAGGAGTAGTTTTAGATTTTCTGCAGTTTTTCTTTGAGTTTTAAGTCAAGGAGGCTTTCATTTTCTACAGTATTTCTCTAGTATTTTCGTATTCTTTAGGAAAGACCAGGGATGGAGACTATGTGTTTTGTTATTTCTTTGATTTCTACTTTCGTTATGAATAGCTAAACTTCTTTTCTTGGTTGAGGGAAGTCATATTATCTGTTATTATGTGTGAGATGTTTTAATAAAGTTTATGTTGTTAATGAACATTGAATATCTTCTGAATTACTTTTTCTAATTGAATTGATTGATTTCTAGGTGCACAACTAGGGATTAATTCGTTCAACAGCTAGATTAATAAAATATGACATTTAGTTTTGTTAATCATAAGTAGCAATTAGGATTACCTTCTTTAAGTTAGATTTGGAAATTTAGTTTTGTTAATCATAAGTAGCAATTAGGATTACCTTCTTTAAGTTAGATTCGGAAATTCTAAGAAGATATTCGCTTGAATGAGTGCATGTCGTACATGTATTTCTCTTTCTCATTAGTTTCTTGATTCGTAAAGCTATTATTCAATTGAACCTATGACCATATCTAGGTTGTTGTTTAATAAGAATGCTAGGATACATGTTTCTAGTCATTACACTTAAAAGAAAACATCCCCAATGAATGTTTATTAATGATTGAATTTTATTATCGAGGATCTATTTTAGCGTGATAACATCGGTAACCAGAAAACTAAGGTATTTTCTATTTAATTTTTAGATCCAATTATTTCTTTTGATTTTCAATTTCTCTTATATTTTTTTGTAAATTCTCGTGAATTAAAACCCCCCATTTTGTTATTTTATTTTCATGTTAAACTCGTTAACCTTTATCGTTAAAAATTTCTCGTGGGAACGTTATCCACTTACCACTACTACATTAATTTGTATTAACGGAAGTTGGTTTCTTTTAATTAATTCGTAGGAACGATATCCGCTTCACCCATTGGCATTACTTTTACAGAGACCATCTTGGTGTGAGAAGGGCAATGCCCAAAAAGAGGAGTGGACATTAAAGTGTGATGGTGAAGCGATGAAGTTCCACTCATCAGAAGTCATGGAGCATCGTGCTGATAAAGAGCCTACTTTGAGGGAAGGCGCTCCAACATCTTCATAGAATTTGAGCACTCTTCCTGTTGGACTCAAGCATCAATTCGATAATGGATGATGTACATGTACTAAGAGTCAAGCTTATGACCTTTGATAAGTGCTTAATGGGAGGCACCCCATTCATATCCCTTTCTTTTATGTGTTTTTTTGGAAATTTTCTTTTATTTTCATTTTAGGTTTAATTCAGTTTAGTTAGGAATTTAATTTAATATTTTTGATTATGCAATTTTAACTTTTTTATCTTTTAATTAAAAAAATAATTATATAAAAAAGAAAAAAATTATTCACGCTGCCCCCCATTTTCCCTTTTCTTTTTCCTCTTGTTCTTTCATTTGGTTCTTTTCTCACCATCGTCATTCACTGCAGGTTCCATATGTTATTGCCCTCATAGTGCACACTACACCAACCCTTCACATAATTCCCATCTTTCAAATTGTTATTAATCGAAAAACCCAGTTAGCCCTCACTTGTGATTTAACTGATTTCGTTTCTTTTCTTTTGCGACTACAGGTCTGCAGTTCACAAATTCAACACAATGCCAAGGAGAAAAAAATGAGTCACGAAGGTTGGCTACTCCAATCATGTCTTTGTGGCCTATTGGGAATATAAAGAATTCCAACCTCCACATCTGCCAACACCATGATTTCAGCACTTCCATAATAGAGAAGCTTTCTTTAACTTTTTCCTTTATACTTATGCTTCTTTAACATTGAGGACAATGTTGGTCTAGGCGTGGGGCAAACACATTGGAGTTTTGGTGTGTGAATATTTCTGATTTTTGTATGAGTTTTATTGATTTTTACATATGGTTATGCGTATTAAACCATGAAGCTTTGTCATACTAGTTTGGATGAGATTGAGTATATGCATGAAATTAATTAGGCTAAGTGAGTTTTAAGGTGAATCATGTTGATTGATTGCAATAACTGATCTTATAGGCTTAGTCAAAATTTTGACATTTGAGTGATGAGGAATGTGTGGATTGAAGTGAATTCTTAAGTTAAACCTGTGAGCGAAATTTGAGCCTTAATGACATCATTTTTATGAAATTCTATTTCTTTAAATTGTGTGATGCTCCTCTATTCATGTTGCCTTCAGAAGTTGCATGGAACCGATTTGAATTTTTTGATTACATGGGATATAGACATGATTAAGGCCTTCCTTTTTTTTTTTTAAACCCTTTAGCTTAAAAATGACCCACCTACTTATTTTTCCTTTGCAAACATTTTTGAGCCTTTATCCTTGTTTTTCAATCAATCACCTTATTTTTAAAACCCAAAAGCCCCATTAGCCTTACCCTATTACAAGTTGAATGAAGTATTGAGTAATTTGGGACTTTTGTTATATATTGTGTTCTGAAATACTTTTATAGGTACTTCTACTCATATGTTTGTTAAATTATGCTGCTATTATTTTCTCTTATTTTTATTGCTCTCCCTTGTTCTTAGCCAAGTAAAAAAAAGAAAAGAAGAAAAGAAGAAAATAGAAAATAGAAAAAAAAGAAGGAAAAAAAGAAGAATAAAGCATAGTAGCAGGAGTTAGTATTAGTAGTTGTAACCCTTTCTGTCATGTGTTTATCGCAGAATTTTAAGTTGAGTATCTCTTTCACTTGATACTTTGTGAATGCTTATGATTAACCTTTTCCATTTTTACCTCGCCTGTGAACCTAGCCCCATTACAGCCGTTAATAAAGTCCTTATGATCTATTAGCTCATGTGATCTGAATGAATAATACCTAGTGAAATTGCAAGCTTATGGTAGTGTAATATTTTAGAGGGAGATTGAGAGAAACACTTTGCCTCAAGCACTTTAGTGTAAGAGTGAAATCTGTGAGAAGAATTCATTTTGATTTCATATTTGCTTTTGAACAAAGATGTCTTATTTTGTTTGTTTATTTGCATTAGTGAAAAGCGATTATGATATATGTTGCAACTTAGGTCTTACTAGCCCAAGTTAATGGATTGTGTGTACTTAATCTTATGAAGGATGAATTGATAGAGTATAGTGGTCTAACATGTTTGCTCGAGGGTGACCAAAGGTTTGGTGTGGGGGAATTTGTTAAGTTATCAATTTGCACTTATTTTGCACTTAATTCTCTTTAATGTGTTGAAATTATTGTTCAAAATTAATGGAATTGTCTTATAATTGTTTGCAGATGATTTTCAACACCTTAGAGATGAAATTGAATCAAAAAGATGAAAAAGAAATGAAGAACATCCGAAATTCCAAATCTGGCAGCAATTTAGTGACTAGACAAGGGCACGTGCAAGGATGAAGACAGATTCTGCAGATTTTGTTTCAAAGTTTAATTTAAAATTTTCACAATCTTTAAAGATTAGACTGCCATCTTATCAAGGGGATCTACAACTTGAAGTGGGATAACGATTATCTACAAAAGATTACGAGAATGGAAGAAAAGAGAGGGAAAAAGGCATTAAAAGGAGAAAAAAGTGAACAGTACAAGTAGATACTGTTCACGACATTGTTCATGTATCATATAGATTAGGAGTAGTTTTAGATTTTCTACAGTTTTTCTTCAAGTTTTACGTCAGCCATAAGGAGGCTTTCATTTTCTGCAATATTTCTCTAGTATTTTCGTATTCTTTAGGAAAGACCAGGGATGGAGACTATGTATTTTGTTATTTCTTTGATTTCTACTTTCATTATAAATAGCTAAACTTTGTTTCTTGGTTGAGGGAAGCCATGTTATCCATTATTATGCGTGAGATATTTCAATAAAGTTTATGTTGTTGATGAGCATTGAATATCTTCTGAATTACTTTTTCTAATTGAATTGATTAATTTCTAAGTGCGCAACTAGAAATTAATTCGTGAATAGTTAGATTAATGAAATATGACGTTCAGTTTCGTTAATCACAAGTAGCAATTAAGATTACCTTCTTTATGTTAGAGTCGAAAATTCTAAGAAGATATTCGCTTGATTGAGTGCATGTCGTACATGTATTTCTCTTACTCATTGGTTTCTAGATTTGTAAAGCTATTATTCAATTGAACCTACGATCGTATCTAGGTTGTTGTTTAATAAGAATGTTAGGATACATGTTTCTAGTCATTACACTTAAAAGAAAACACCCCCAATGAATGTTTATTAATGATTGAATTTTATTATCGAGGATCCATTTTAGCGTGATAACATCGGTGACCAGAAAACTAAGGTATTTTCTATTCAATTTTTAGATCCAATTATTTCTTTTGATTTTCGATTTCTCTTATATTGTTCCGTAAATTCTCGTGAATTAAAATCCCCAATTTTGTTATTTTATTTTCATGTTAAACTTGCTAGCCTTTACCGTTAAAAATTTCTCGTGGGAATGATATCCACTTACCACTACTATATTAATTTATATTAACGGAAGTAGGTTTCTCTTTAATTTGGTTGCAGGTGAGAGCAGTACAACTTTTAAGTTGATATCTTTTACAATAAATACATTACAAGGAAACATTTAAATGCTTGATGGGACCAATTTAAGACTGGTATTTTAGAATTGTAAAGATTTGCAATTCGAATGCTAAATTAATACATGAGTGGAATAAGGTATGAAAGGAATTAGAATACATTTGAACTCATCCATTTAAATAAAAGTAATAAATAAAAGCACAAAAGATTGAATGATTTGGTTTATATTTGAGATAACTTAATGCTTTGGGAAAGATATATTATTATCATTGTTAAGTCGAATATAATTTATTGTAATTTTTAATAATTTGATTTTATTTGTTTGCTAAGACTCTTAACAAAAAAAGTAATTCTGTAGATCCAATTTACCTTGACCATATTGATCTTTTGGTGGATTGGATTTTTGACGAATTGAGTTTGAAAGATGAGCGTGACTAGAAAAAATAATCTTGGATGGAAAAGTATTGATATGTCCTTTGGTACAATGAATTTTAATGATGGTGATGATGAGACTCCTCTCATTGATGATGATTTTATACTAAATGAGAATTGAGATCAATGTGATTTCAGCAAATATTTAATTGAATGAGTTTCCAAGTTTTTATTTATCATATTCTTTTAATTTCACTTATATTTGATGTATATGTTAAATTATATATATACAATATAAATATAACTATAAATGCTTTTATTTCAGGTTTCACTTCTAGTTAGATGTCTTTTCAGTATAAACTCTTATTGTAAATTGTACAACTCAGAGAATTATAGATATTTATTATAATTTTTATTTGATTTTTTGTTGTAATATTATTTATTATATGACGAAATTGTAACATCTTAATATTTTGTATTGTCCTTAATTATATGTTTAGATGATATTTTCATATTAATTATAGTTATTAGTTATATCTAAAAATGTGAAAAGTAAAATTAATATATTGTTGTTATTTTAGAATTTTATTATTATATTTTTTGGAGACAAGGTTTATCTAAAATTAAAGATTAAATATTGCAATATATTAAGAGACCATTTCCAACTTTAAAATAATTAAGAGATTATTTGATAAATTAAAAAATTATCCAAAATAGCACCTGATATTAGCCAATATTGATACAATAATGTACTAGAACCAAATTCTAAACCGATATCAATACGGTGTTTATAACATTGCCAAAAACAAATAATGGATTATATATACACACGAGGGGTTTAATAGTTATTGTTCTTTAAATAACTACCAACAGTAGTTATCTTGTTTGAATGTTAAAAACCAAAGAACAAAAGAATGAAGAATATCTTCTAGTGTGTCTTTTCGAGACAAGTGCTTTTTTATACAGAGAAAAAGCAGAACAAAATTCTCTGCAGTGTACTTTAATCGGTGGAAATACAACAAAATTCAAACATGTAATTTTTGTTTTATCTACATATGAAACGATCCTGTAATTCACATAATCTTTGTGATTATGTTTTATCATGTTTAATTATCTTACAACAAAGTTGATATCTTTTACAATAAATCTATTACATCTCAAGGAAACATTTACATATGAATTAATTATTTAATCTTGTTTTTTGCCGGTAAAATAAAAATAAAAAGATGATATGAAGTAAAGCTGAAAATTGCACCTTTTGAGCATGCTTATTTAATCCGGTAGGCTAAGCTATATGTGTAGACTGTAGATGAGGCACCACGAAGAACATGTATCTAATCTACAGTCTAGGTATCGAAAAGAATAGAGTGGGGCGGAGGGAATTAAAATACTAACATAGTCATATTTTTATTAATAACTATAAATCTCCGCGGTGAGTTCATTAAATTAGGAAATTTACTATAGCTTTTATAGAACGTGTATTAAAAATATTATATAAACTAGAATAAAATTACTTAAAAAGAATTATATGGTCAAAACGAAACAATGTATTTTGAACTCAACATGCCAAATTCATATGTTATTCTCAACACGTAGTAGAATAGAGTGGAGGCCATGCACATGCATGCAGCTCTATATTTATCAACTTGACTCTAGCATTGAATGTCAAAGGCGGTCGACGATGGGTTTAAAAAGGCTTCCACCTTCATGTTCTTGCAACCCAAATCTTAATAAAGAAAAACACCAATTCCTGACAGAAACACAGCAGCGGCAACAACATGATGATGAAGCCTTTGGTTGTGGTGTTGTTGCTTCTAGGAGCGCTCGTCTCTGAACTAGAGCTCAGGGCTGCCATTTAGTCTTGAACGTGTAAGATTTTTAAATTTGAAGACAGATCGATAAGAAATAGCTCTCGTCTTTCGGTCTAATCAGTTTTCTTGCAATAAAAGAAATTGTTTAAAAGCACGTGTATTTCTCGTAAATAAATGTACGTTCATAGTAAAATCTATTGAAGAAAGTTTTGCTCAGCAATTTAATATTAGGCAATGTCAAATTTGTAAGATATTTAATAGAAATAAAATCTAATCAAATAGATTAACTGAACAAAAATACAAATACAAACCTAATTAATTACATTGATGACTTTATGCGAAGACATTACACTACTTTTATGAATTACGCTGGTAGAAAGAGAGCGTTCACTGTTGAAAAATTGCAATTTTGATTCATGCTAAAAAATATTGGAAGTTCAATGAAAAAAGATATAAAATATGGCCTTTTAAGAATATAAGGTCGACTGACTATGTGTTAATATTTTAAAATTAATTACTATCTAACTAAAATAAAATATTAACAATAGTATTATTACTAATCTAACTCGCTAGTGCAAATATTAACAAGTTAATATAATTAACTATTAATAATAAGTTAAAGTATAATTGTTAATCCACTAAATAATTACTATAAAATTAAGATTTTTTGAATAAATTGTTATTACAATTTGAATTACAATATTTGAAAATTATAATCATTACAAAATAGAGTAATTTCATTTTCTACATATTTATAAAAATTATTCAATATAATTATGAGATACATATTGCATTCTGGTAAAATAAAATTTCAATGACCTTAGGTTTTTTACCTCAAACTTATCTGAAAATAGAATATCAATAATCTTAGGCTTTTGTAGTAACTCTAGTCAAGTATTTTGATAGGAGTTTTATAAGTTAAGACTATGGGAGAACCTTTGGGAAGCTGTAAGAATTTAATTATCAAACTATTCGATGTTTACATAGATTAACTGAATTACGTAAATTCTTGTATGTTTTTATTTCCTTAGTTTCTCTTATTTTGCTTATATTTTTTCATAGTAAATGGTATAAGAATAATTAATATCGTAATAATTGGTATCAAAGATAGGGTTTTACTATCAAGATGTCTCTTCACATGTTTGAAATTAAGAAGTTCAATGTCTTAAATGATTTCACTTTATGGATCTAAGGTAAAGATGATGGCGGTTCTTATTTAATTAACTAGGATTTGCAGCAGTGTTAAGAAGTGTTAGTGAATATATAAAACTAATTAAGTTGACTTCACATGATAGCTTAAGCTTTTGTGGTGAAATGGTCACTTAACAAGAAGACGAAAAAAAAGTCAAGAATTTGAGGATTTCAAAGAAGGAAAAGAAGTTTTCTAAGGCACACATCACAATACTATTGAGTTTGGGAGACAAGGTCCTGAGAGAGGTTGTTGATGGAACAATTTCTATTTTATTATCAAAATGAGTTGAAACTGAGTAGTATTTTATATCAAAAGTTGCATTTGTATAACTTAAACATGACAGAAAGTAGATAAGAGAAAGATCACACTGATAATTTTAATTAGATCATCTTGAATTTACAAAGTGTTGCGGTTAAAATTCAGGATGTGGATCAAGTCATAATCCTTTTGTGTTCTTTGCCTAACTTATATGAGAATTTTGTTAATAGCGTCATGTATGATAAAGAGATGTTTTCTGTTAATGATGAGAAGAATGCCCTATAGTATAAGGAATAAAGGAAAAGGTCTCAGGCATATATAAAGGAGGATTAGATGTAGGTCTAGTTGTTAAAAGAGAATGGTTAAATTTGTTTGATACTTTAACTATAAATGACACGTTAAAAGGGACTATACATAACAAAAGAATGAAAAAAAGAAAAAAGAAAAAAAGAAAAATAAAATTTCGATGTAATTTAGGAGAGTTCTAATAAAGACGATAAAGGATGAACTGATATTTTAACAAAGAGTAATTTGGATTTTGTAAATCAATAGATGATAGATAATAGATACTAATACATTTTATTATTTGACTTTTCATAAGGACTGTTCCTATTCCTTTTAAGAATAAAATGATACTAATAGATTGAGTGATGTCCGGGAGCACACTATCAAAAGTAATAGTTTAGTGCAAATACAAATGTATGCTAAAATTATTAGAATATTGATATCAAAATACATGATAAAATTTCACTCAAATTAAAACCTTTGAAATCGTGTATAGGGTTTCTTGGTTAGATGTTGAAGAATTTAAGTCAAGCAGGAGGATTGTAAGATATACTATGAATTTTGATAAAATAAAATTTCAGTAACCTTAGAATATAGTGAAATAAAGTTTCAATGTCACCAAAAATTTATAAAAATAGAATTTCAGTTACCTTAAACTTTTGTGAAAATATAATATTAGTGACCTTAAATGATTTGTAATAACAAAGTTCCACTGAAATTAGAGATTTTACCAATAACCTTAATTTACAAATAATTTGATAAGGGATTTATAAGTTAAGACCTTAGAAGATTCTAAGGGAAAACTTTTTTAGAACATTTTTTAGAGGTTATGTAAGGTTATATTTATTGTAATTCTCCTTTTATTGTCTTTCTTACAATAATTAAAAAATTATCTTTTAATGCTTAAATGTAAATCATATAAATTAATTGAATCACATAAACTTTTATATTTTTATTTTCTTATTTTTCAATATTACTTCCGTTTATTCATAATAATTGATATAGGATCAATTGATATTGTAGCAATAATTTACCTATATAATTTTTTTAATGAATAAGAATATTATACACTTATTTTTAATTTAAAAGTAAGATTTTTTCCTATCTTCCTCATATCTTTCTCTTTTCTCTTAAAATCAAAAATTTAAAATTTCCAAATCATTATTTTTGCATGTTGTCTTCTTTCTTTTTTCTTTTATTTATGTTTCTAGTTCCTTTGTTTTTTTAATATTCTTTCTGATAATTCTTTCCTTCCTTTTTTTTCTTTTCTTTACTTTTTTTTTTCCTTTATGCTCTTTCAAACTCTTAGTTTACATATTTGTTTCTTTTCTTCAATTATTTCCTTTTTCTTTTGTTTACTCTTTTACTTTTTTCTCTTCTTGCATTCTTTCAAATTTTACAACACATGTTATGGGTCATTTTTACCACAACAATCGTACGATAGTGTGAAATTGCATCACATTGATATGGTAACAAATTGAAGTGCAATCACATTATTTCAACTGCAAATGCAATTACGGTCTACATTTTAAAACTCAAAATTGTACAAAGATTTCCTACTATATTAACGGGTTCCTGTGTAACTTTTTCATCGTATCCGAAGATTTTATAAAATATTAGATGCTTCTTATTTTTGATATAGTGCAATGAACAGTGTATAACAAGGTAAATTTAGAGAAATGCATATAGAATTATATTTTTACTAACAAAAAGCACCATGTAAATCTCCAATCAAAAGGTTTTACTCAAACTTGACACAATGCTAATGTCATCATCAACTATTCCAACTTTGTTCTGATATCACTTTATTAAAAATGAAGGACAGAGTGGCAGCCAGATGATTGGAGTTTTGGTTCGAAAGAACTAAAAAGGAAGATTTTGTGGAATGTACTCATGACCTAGAATTGTCGTAAAGACTTGGTTATATAATATCTTTATTATACTCTTATTTATTGTCGTTTCAAGACATACGAATGTTTGTCGAACTATTCATATTGAATACACACTAAATATTAAATTGCAATATCTAAGATGTTTGTTTCATAATGTTGTTATTCTGTTTTTTCTCTAATAATATTATTTAGATATTTAAGCAGCCAATGTCATATCTTTTTTTTAAAATGTTTGGCGAACCTAATCCGAAGATTTTATCCCAACATGTAAATGCATAAAACCATAATGCATGTAAAGTATCAATACTCAAGCCATTGAAACACAAACAATATATATGTTTATTTTATCTTCATATGTAGACATAGAAAGGCAAAGTAAATGCCTTTAACTAAGGTTGTCAAGGACCTGCCTGGTCTTATTTAGTGCATATATATATATATATATATATATATATCTTTTTATAATTAAAGGTCACAGCAACTAGAGTTGCTGTTTAAACATGGACGTATTCAATGGATTTCATGATGGTGATAACGAATATCATCGACAAAGGACCACGTTAGCACCGACTCCACCGGGCCTGTTTTGGCACGAGAGGATAAGCAAATTAGTATGAAGGTTTATGCTAAGATTAAGTTGGTTGGCTGCACAACTACATGCTTGAGCTCCTTGTCCATTTTGGATAGCCAACGTCACGTTAGCCATGGCCCTGCGGCATTTCGTAAATGGCAGCGTTGAATTAACTCCAACTCCTATGTCCACAAGATCCCCCACGCAGGCCCTGGAATCAATACGCTGAAGTTCGCAGCCAGAGACAATTTCAGAAGTAGCAGACACCTGATCTCTACGTGCAGTGGTTTCATAAACCACTATTCCCAGGAAGACGAAGAAGAATAAGGTCTTCATTGCACAAGCCATTTTCAGTAATTCAATATTTCAGTTCAATGTTACTTCCCTTGGTGCTTATGGACAAGCCAAAAGTCACATTTTATAGAGATGATGAGCTAATACTGATGGGATAGGGTAGCACCGCCCTAATCTAGGAGCTGGTCCGGTATCTATCCGAGTTGGAGAAAAACTCACGTAAGCTCCCCTTATCATCTTTTATGTTTTTCACCGCATTTTCTCTCTACACTTTCCTTTTTTCACAGCTTAACCCTTGTTTTCTTACTCTTAAAGGAAAAGAAACATGATAAGAAGATATTAAGGACCAATTAAAATTTCTAAATACCTTTTTTAAAAATTTGAATAATTATTGTATTAACTACATCAAAGCTATCTCAACATTACAATAAATTTACCGTAAGTAAAATTACAAAACAAAAATTACAAGCTTAAACCAAGACAAGTTAAAAAATCAAATGAAATGTAACATAAAGCACTACAAATTCCACCTAGACCTCATTGCTGTGGATAAGTGATGATGATCAGATTTTGCTATCATAAGGGATCAGATCCTATTTACGATATCATCAGCTAAGTTGTATTTAGGTACTTCCTCCTTTTTGTAAATCCATTTGTTTCATTTATTCTACAATGAAAGAATAAGTGCTCTTTATCTTCTTCTAACTCTTTACAAAGCACGCAAAGGGGGTTATAAGAACCAAACCAAGTGAAAATAGAGGCTCTGTGATTGAGAGAATGCTTTCAAAGGAGATTGAACCAAAGAACATTACCTATAGGTTCTTGTAGAGCCCTACAAATACTACAAAAAATAATACAATCTGCGATGTTTTAACGATAAAATGTCGTGGATTGTGAAGACTTTTCGTGACATTTAAAAATTGTCACGAAAAGTTCAAAATTTCCATGACATTTTATGAAAACGTCGTGGATTTGTAACACTTATTGCGACATTTTTTTAATTAAAACGTCATAAAATAGAAACCATGACGTTTTACTGAATAAAACGTCACTGTTGGATATTTGAAAGTAACATTTTCTTAAGGTGCGTTCATTTCCCACCATTTTGCTGGTTTCTTCTCTGACGTTTCTTCTTCTCTAGTTTCCTTCTCTTCTTTTCCATCTCTTTTATCTTCTCCAGAAAAAAGTTGAATCTGTTCCTCCGATTTTTATTTTTGATTTCAATTTTTATTTTTCACACGAAAATCAAAGCCCTAACAACTTAATCTTCTGAGAACTTCCTCAATCGAATTGTATTTCTTTTGGATAACAAAAAGCTCAATTAGTGTTATACTATCTACGAACGTTAGATCTATAAGATCCCGAATCTGACTTAAAAAGGTGCAGTCTCATGTGGTTTATTTGAGTCAAATTTGAAGAAGAAACTTGTGTTTTTGGCTCCACCAAGAGGTTGTGCTTAGATTGATTATTAGAGGTAGGCTTTGGGGTGTTTCAGGCTACATAGATTTGCTGAGTCAAGGCTAGTCCAGGAAGAAGATAAGAGTTTATTTTGAATTTTACATTTGGTTGTTGAGAATGAGGATGTTATTTTTGTTTAGCAGAGGAATGAAGATAGAATTTTAGGTTCTGGGTTTGGTTTTTATAGTTTGGATTTACCGAAGGAACTACTTGCTTAGTTGTGAATAGGACTCAGGGAATTGACGATGGATGAGATTTTTGATCTTGGATTATGGCCATTCTATTAGTTTGGATGTAAAATGTTGGGAAAATGAAGGACAGTTCATGCTTGAATTATCTTGTTTGCTTCTTTTTAAGTTCTCCGGAGTGAAATTATCTCCCGAAAAGATAGTCACTTAGTCACTTAGATCGGTTAGGAAAATTTTTATTATTTCTTTGTTCCCGAAAAGAAACGTGCTTACTTAACTATGGAGGATCTGCGCCAGCTTCCTGATGATACAAATAGCTACAAAGCTATAGGTATGTTGCCATGAATTTTGTGGTGGATCTTCCGTGATTCTCCATCCTTACCAGTCATTTAGTTGAAGCGTAAATGTGTTGGGTTGTAGTGTTCTGATAGTAGCCACCTGTTGAGATACTAGTAAATGAACTGCTAGCTTTTCTTCTGCATTTGAATGTAACATTTGGATCTCCATGTTAGTTCAACAGAAATAATTTGATCTGTTTTACATTGAGCAGGCCTCAAAAGAAAACTTGGAGAAACAGATGGCAAAGGTGGAGAATAACTTGAGAGAGCTTCTGTAACAAGATCCTAGTCTTGCTTGGCAAATCATGTCCATGAGTGTTGTGTGAACTTGAAAGTTTAGAAAGAAAGAGCTTTTGTCTTCCATTTAAAAGGTAATGTGAGTTTGGGATCACCTTGTCTTTGCAATCAGGATTGTAATGAACTTGTGTGATGGATATCTTTAGCTATGCAATCAGGATTGTAATGAACTTTTGTGAAGGTTATCTTTAGCTACACCAACTGGATCATGACTTGGATGTTACGTAGTTCTGAAGAGTTTGGAAACTCAAGCTCATATAAGCTTCTCACACTTACTTGGTTGAGAGAAAAAGGAATGTGCTTTTGATAGAATTCGGATTTTGGATTGTTAGAATTTGAGAGCTCATATGACATGAATCCCTTTTGAGATATAGTTTGATATAAAGAATATATAAGAAAATCTTCCTCATCTAAGACGAAAAAAAAGTTTTCAAAAACAACGAAAGAGTTGCCAAATGACATATCACATGATATTACAACTTAAAGATCGTTACAGGCCTCATAATCTTGAAATTTGAAGAATTATTAAATAAATAATTGAAGAATTATTAAATAAATAACTTAAAACTTGAAGAATTATTAAATAAATAACTTAAAATTGAAGAATTATTAAATAAATAAAATTCATAAATAATATTGATTAGTTATTAAACAAATAAAATAATTATTAAAATTAAAAATTTATTAAATAAAAATTATTTTAAAAAATGTAAAAAATAATAATTAAAAAATAATACTATCTGCGACATTTTTGTATAAACGTCACAGAAAGCAACATTAAAACGTCACGCAAAACATTTTGCGACGTTTCCGAAAACGCCCTGAAATGTTAAATTTTGTGACGTTTTCAAAAACGTCGTGGAATGTTACTTTCCGCAACGTTTCCAAAAACGTCGCGGAATGTAACTTTTCGTAACATTTTTGGAAACGACACTATCTGTGACTTTCATGACATTTTTGAAAACATCGCAGAAAGACTAATCTTTCAGTGACGTTTTTCAAAACATTGTGGAATATTCGTATTTTCCGTGACGTTTTATGGGAAACATCGCAAAAACCTTTTGCCTACACCACATTCCACGATATTTTTTGTGAGATTTTTTAAAACATCGCAAAAAGTATTATGTGACGTTTCTTGACATTCTATAACGTTTTAAAAACGTTGCCAATTGTGCTGTTTTATTGTAGTGAACGAGACTTAGTTAAATGTACCTGAGACATTTGGGACCCAAGTTATAAAATCCCACCTGTGTGTATCAGTGATTTGAGGGAGAAGATCAACTAGTAAGTTGAACACTCTAAAATTGCCCTCCCATTGAATTTGGTTCATCAAAGGAAGAAGCTTTAGAGTGAAGAGGAATCTTGTTTATAAGTTTAGATAATGTCGTCCTTGTATGAGACTATAATCTGTCCAATTATCAAATCATACCTAAGTAGTATCTCTACAGCCTAACACATGCTTAATCAAAGAAAAAACAAACCATCTCAAGCTCAGCATTTGCAAGAAAAACCAAGAGTACTCCCTCAAAGTAGATAGTCGCCAAAAGCTTTCATTATTGAGATATGTTTCAGGTAGCCATTTAACCCAGATAGCATGTTTGTAATCAAAGAGCCTCCAAATTCTTTTATAAAGAAACCTTTTTTGTATAAGAGATAATCCCTTGTCCTTCTTGTTTCTTAGGAATAGTCACTTACTCTATTTCACTTTAGCTCTCTTAGAGTTGTCAGAACCAGACCATAAGAAAGCTTTCATGATGCTATCAATCTCCTTAAGAACTTTCTTAGGAAGAATGATATGAGATATCTAGTAGACATAAAGGTTTCCTAGCACAGGGGTAATCAAGGTAACCCTTCCAGCAATTGACAAGAACCTATTCTACCAGGCGTTAATTGTTGTACTTAAAATAAGTTCTAAAAATGTCTAGGCTATCCTACTTGCAAATGAATGAGGTAGTTGTAGTTGATTACCCAAGGTCATCTCCTATAGAGGTAAAATCGGTCCACTAAAATTAATCTTAATCAAAAATAAAAGCATATGAAATCCTAAATATTCTATCCCGATTTGTTGAGTTAAGGGTTTAAAGAAAATCACAAAATTAAATTGAAAAGTAAACGAAATTAACTTTGAGCAAGAAAATATTGATAAATAGAAGTGGGAAACCCTTGAGAATTAATTTCACTAATTTAATCTCCTATGCATGACTAAAGGGAAATGATTGGGTAGTCATCTTACTAAAATTAACAGTTAGGTTCTAAGATCAACTCAAATAATAAACTAAGTCTAACTTTCGTATTCAACAAGTTATCATTCGAATTAATTATGAAAACCTGACTACTAATTACCACTTAATATATTTCTAATTTTTAACCTAAGCGTCTATAGTTTCTCGTTTCATATTAAACTTCTTCTTTTAATCCTTCATTTAATACCAAAATGATGCAAAGTTTGGTCATGTTATTACATCCATTCAGTTCAGAAACTATAGCAAACATAAGACAATAACACAGGCCCTCAATCATTGACTAAAATAACTACATTAATCCTTAAGAAAAAAAGATCAGTCCATCATGGAAATAATAAAATTCGTCATCTTCATATACTTCTATCCCATCTTTATCAGTATAAGAGAAGTATTAAAGCAACAAACCAAGTAAATAAAAATGAACTATCAAAACCTACAAAGTAAGAGTCGGTTAGGCTACATAACAATGAGTCTAAGAAAATGAAAAAGAAATAATACAATAAATAAAGAACAAAATAAGTAAACAAGAATCAGATAAGGGAGTTGTGGTAATCTCCTACCCCTCTCAAACTTCCTATATTAGCTCTCATCTTCTGCTTCTGCTTAGCTCTTACCTAGATGATTGAATGTTCAAGCTACTTCCACCTCTCTGCTGTTCATCTTCTTCACCTCGCCCAACTCTCTCTGTTCTCTTCTCTCTTCTCCCTTTATTTATCTTTATTTGTTTTGTGTTCCCAAATGAAGGTATCTGTGTCTAGAACTTGTAATGTCTCACTCTCAGTTCCTGGCTCCCGTTAGCTCTCATCTATTTTCTATTTATAGCATGATTCTATTTACCGTTAACTTAGCATGATTCTAAGTTAAACCACAATTTTTTTTTGCTTGATCTTGTCCATATACTTACGTCCAAGATGAATTTGCATTGCATCAAGAACGAAAAGGGCATTCTCATTTATGTTTTTGACTTTGAGACAAAAGCATTAATCATTATTCTTTACATCGCATCTCATTTTCTTAGTTGACAATAACTCCACTTTATCACTATAAGACTTAGTTTTTTTAACACATTAAGCAAGTCCATTGAGCTACGTAACCAATATAAATTAACCCCTAGTCATTGCAACTGTTGATTTTCCAAATATATGAATCCCATTTTTCTAATTTTTCAATTATTGACTATATTTATTGTATTTATTAACTCCTTCAAACAAATGATAAAAATAAAAAATAATATCTTAATTGATGACAATAATAGAAATTAACAATGGAATCTAAAGTGAATAAAGAGAGATGAGACTTATCGAACTATTATCTTGTTCCTCTTCAAGATGAAGGTGAGAAAAAACACTTGTAGTTAAAGACATCAATAGCTTTATCTTTCCATACAAGAATTAATTAAACGTATATAATCTTCATCTTGATAATTGATTGAGAAGCAATTATCAAATTGTTTAACTTCCTTTGTTATGCTTTAAATATGCTTTTATAGTACCATCAAGAAGATATTTTATATTTAGTTGGTGATTGTGTATAGGGTTTATTTGCAGATTTTGTGTTCCTCTGTTTGGTTGACGTCAAAACCGCAGAACTCATTTGACGTCTTCGAGTATGTAAATTAGTAGTAACCATTACTGTTTTATATATCGGTTCCCATTTATTTTTTTGTATATTTTTTACTTAATTGGTGCGTATGAACTGATACAACGTTGTTGACGGCATGTAATATTAAACATAGGTTTTTTAACGTAATATAAAACAAAAAATTCATGTTATAACTCTATTATCTTCTTTTATTGTATAGCTAAATGGATAAGAGTTGGATGTGTCATCGAAAATGGTCAACTAAATACATAGAAGGAGTTAAGAGTTTCATGCAATTTGTAAAAGACCAAATAGGCGATGAATGTAATATTCATTGTCTATGCATTGATTATTGACTTCCAAAGTCAAGATGTGGTATATAATCACTTGTTGATCTAAGGCATAGACAAATTCTATACTCTATGGCTTTATCATGATGAACATAAGGAAGCAAGTTATAGTAGAAATGGTCATACATCTTATGATGACAGTTACAATAATGATGTTGATGATTATGATGTGAGTGATGATGATGATGATGATGATGGGATTGATGAGATGTTAGATGATTGTCAGAATTATATAGAGATTATGAATGAAACAGGAATGCCTAACATAATTGGTAATATTATAGAAGATAATTTTAGGAAGTTATTGAAAGTTGCTCAAGAATAATTATATCTGGGGTGGTCTAATTTTTATTAACTATCATTTGTTGTGAAGTTATTGCATTTGAAGGTTTATAATAAATGGAGTAATAAGTCCTTTAACATGTTAATTGACTTACTAAACGATGCATTAACTATCAGACACAAGTTGCTAAAATTTTACTATGATGTGAAGAAACTGTTAAGAGACCTTAGATTGGGATATATTTCAATTCATGCTTGTAAGTATGACTGTGTTCTTTATTGTAAGGAAAGTAAAGAACTTCAAGAGTGTCTTATTTGTGGTAAATCAAGGTGGAGACTAGATGATGGGAGAGGGAAAAAAATACCAATGAAAATTCTTCAATATTTTCCTATTAAACCACGATTACAAAGACTTTTTATGTCAACAAAAATAACCATAGATATGAGGTGGCATAAAAAGAAACATGTTTATGATAACATTATGTGTCATCCAACAGACTCAATGGCATAAAAAGATCTTAATAGAAAGTTTCCATAGTTTGGACAAGATTTTCGTAATGTTCGACTTAGATTGGCCTCAAATAGATTTAATCCTTTTGGTAATATAAGTAATTCATGTAGCATATGGCCAGTGATTCTAGTCCCATACAATTTTCCTATATGGAAGTGTATGAAGGAGTCTTTTATGTTGTTGTCTTTGCTTATTCTAGGACCTATTGCTCCTGATAAGGACATCGATGTATACGTACAACCATTAATTGATGACTTAAACGATCTATAGGAATTTGGATTACAAACTTTTGATATTGTTGAAGGCAACACATTTACAATGCATGCTGCTGTTTTGTGGACTATAAATGATTTCCCATCTTATGGGAATTTTTCTGGGTGGAGCACTAAAGGGTATATGCCTTGTCCTATATGTAATCATCAAACATATTCAAAAAGGATAAGAAGTAAAATATGTTATAAAGGTCATCATCATTATTTGGAACATGACCATAGGTAGCGAAGAAGTAAATAGTTTAATGGCATAATTAAGTTGGGTGAAGCTTCAATGGAGTTGTTCAGTGATGATATTATTTACCAGCTATCACATTTAGGTGACATTACACCTAGAAAACACCCAAGTAATAGAAAGCTTAAAAGAAATGATATCGAACTGAATTGGACCAAAAAAAGCATAATTTCAACTTGCCATATTGGAAGGAATTACTATTGAGGCAAAATCTTGATGTCATGCATATTGAGAAAAACATTTATGAGCCCATTTTAGGGACTGTCATAGGAATTGATGAAAAATCCAAAGACACAATTAAGGCTATACTAGACTTGGAAGACATGAATATTAGAAAGGATTTGCATTTGAAAAGAAGAGATGATGGCTCATACTTTATTCCCCTTGCTTATTACAACATGTCAAAAAGTAAGAAACAATCATTCTGCTAGTTCCTCCAATTAGTCAAATTTCATGATGGGTATGCATCTAATGTAGGTCATTGTGTGAATGTTAAAGAGGGAAAAGTGTCAGGGTTATGATTGTCATGTACTTTTGTAATGACTACTTCTTGTTGGAATACATGGGTCTTTGTCAAAGGATGTGTCTGTTACTTTAGGTCAAGTGGGACAGTTTTTTAAGCAATTATGTTGCAAGACACTCAAAGTTGAAGAGTTTGATAAATTGGAAAAAGACATAACATTGATTCTATGTAAGCTTGAACTAATATTCCCCATCATTTTTTGAAGTTATAGTTCATTTGGCAATTCACTTACCATATGAAACAAAAATTTGTGAACAGGTTCAATTTCGATGGATGTTTCTTATTGAAAGGTAATTTATATTAAATTCAATAAGTATTTTCTTTGTTTGTAATAATTCCTAAGTTTATAACTATTTATTTTTAGGTTTTTATGCTCTCTTATGCATTATGTACATAATAGAGCTCGACCAGATGGGCCTATTGCAAAGGTTTATATAGCAAATGAATACTTGACTTTTTGTTTAGTGTACTTAACTAATGTGGAGATAACATTTACTAGACCAGAATGTAATTTTTATTTTAATGACGATGGTGAGTTATCTATTTTCTCCCAAAACATTAGGCCACTTAGTGTGGGTAAATATATGGAGTTAAATAAAGACGAATTCGAAATCTCCCAATGGTATATTTTGAATAATTTCGAGAAACTTGATACATACATAGAATACATATATTCCTTTTCATTCAAATAATCATATTAAAATTTTCTTCATTCACTCTGAGATCTTACTTTCATTGTCTTTTTTGGCATAGAGAGCATAAAAATGCAATTTGCAACAAAGAGATCTTTAATGTTGAAGAAAGACATAGGCAGAAGTTTGTATCATGGTTTAGAAATCGAGTAAGCTTTATAATGAGTATATATTATGAAAATATAAGAATATGTGTCATCCTCATATTTATTTTAAATTTGTTATACAGATGATACGGTTACATAATCGTAACATGCAGGAAGCAACAACAGTATTATATGGTTTGACATATAGGGCTCATATTTGTGGCAGAAATACACAGGTTGCATTATTAATAGGGTGAGATTTCACATACAAGATCAAGATAGTCGAGTTAGCAGTCAAAATAGTGGGGTTGTCATTGAAGGATGTTATGATGATTAAATAATTGACTTTTACAGTGTCATCTCTAAAATAATAGAGTTGCATTACATCAAAGATAAGAAGGCTGTTCTACTTAAATGCAAATGGTTTGATCTAACTAGCATGAGAGTGAACGGGCATATTACTAGCATAAATGTTAGTAAGACGTGGTATGATAATGATCTGTTTGTCCTTGCGAGTCAAGACAAACAAGTTTTCTACCTCAACGATACTATATTAGGTAGTAATTGGAAGGTTGTTCAAGAGTTTCAACAAAAGAATGTCTTTGATTTTTGTGAAAGGATATTGTTCAATTGGATGAGGATTAAGTTTTGGATGAGGATTACAAAAGGATTAAGTCAATTATCGAAAGAAGGAAGTAAGTTTTGGAAAATGGGGTTATAAGACGTAATCAACATTGGACTTAGATGTAAATCAGCGTGGTCTTTCTCTAGGTTTTATGGTCTAGAGAAGCAAAAGCAAACTGACGCCAAATTTAAAATTTAAGAGACATTAGACTTATGTTATTGAAAGCTTTAAAAAAAATGGCGTTGATGTTGTCTAATAAAAGCTTAGACTCATATTTTAATTGGTTAGAATTTTGTTATTTCAAGTTGTTGTATTCTTTCAAAACCCCAGTTTTTTATCTTCATATTTTTGGTCGTTTATACCTATATAAAGCTACCTCATGCATGTAATTGATAGCTTATCATCATGATTATCAAATAACCTTTTAAAGAGATTTTCTTCATCTTTGTCTTTTTTAGAGAAACTCTTATGAGGTGCCATCTTAAGTTACACAGAAGTTATGATAGCTAGATGTTATACCTATTACAAATTAAAATTTTAATACATCTTTGAAAAAGATAAGGTATTTAATACATCAAATATATTATAGCTATTCATTGTCTTATCTTTATTCCTATAGAATTTAAAAAATTGTCAAATTTTTCCTCTTTTCCTTTAATTGGGCGTAATTAGGTTCTAACGAACTCAATTTCTTATCTTTAGTTTTCTTATTCACTAACCACTATTTTTTGTATTTCTTGTCTAAGTTTGCTTTTGTTAGATTATTCGACCTAAAGGGAAAATTTGAACCAGCTTTCTTAATTTGGATTGTTTAGTCTACAAAGAACCTTTAGTCAAAAGTTTAGGTAGAGATTTGAGTGAAACATTAAGAGAAACATGTGAGGGAGTGCTTTTACTATTAAGGTTTTGTGTAGGTACAAGATGACTCAAACTCAAAGTAGAAGCTTATTCGAAGATAAGAAACAAATGAGGGGGAACTAGTGGGAATAGATCAAGAGGCCTTTATTAACTTTATTTAAGGTCAATATAAGCAACTTCTTTGATAATTCAATGAAGTACAAGAAAGCTAGAGAAATATAATGTTATTATAGTTGGAATATAATATAATCAACCTCTAATTGCTAGGATGGATGACTTTAAGGTGAATGACAGGGTCGTAGATGTTTCACAATATTTAAGAAAGCTAAACTAAGATGTGACAGAGAAGGAGGAAGAGGGAGACAATGAGGGAGTTAATTTGATATAGGATACAAAATAGAGTATACATAAAGAGCAAACAACAATATAAGAAGCATTAAGATAACAATATCACTTTTGTAGGGATAAATCCATATGCCTACATAGAGTGGGAGAAGCATATGGAGCTAGTCTATGATTGCTTTAATTTTTCAGAAGAGAAGAAAGTAAAACTAGTTATACTAAAGCTACACATAATGGTTTGATTTCTTTGTGAGTTAAACACCAAAATTTCCAATGTTGTGGAGCTACACCATTATGTGAAGTTGGAGAATGTGGTACACATAGCTATAAAGGTCGAGAGGCAACTTAAAAGAAGATAGCTTAACCATTTTAGTGTTATTTGATTTTATAGATAAAAGTGATGATTTAGGATAAATCATTTTGAGTTTGGTGAAAATGATGAGACTCAAGAAGTGACTTAGCTACATGAGCTTCTATATAAGGGAGGTATAGACAGGAGCTTGAAGGACTTGTAAATGGTTCAAGTCAAGCACCAAAAGAAAGAAGCAAGCCTTGAAAAAAGGATTACAAGATGAAGTTAGTGCTAAACTCAAAAATAAATTGACATAGATCTTTTATTGGGTTTTATAGTCTAAAAAAGAAGAAGTGAACCGACATATGAGTTAACATGTAATTGACATTTCTTGCATTGAAATATTTAAAACAAAATTGGTACTGGTAATATGCAAGACAAATGTTATGCTTGTATTTTAATTAGTTAGAGTTTTGTTATCTCAATTTGTTATTTCCTTTTTCAACTCCAATTTTAGGATTTTTATACTTTTAGAGTTTTATACCTATATAAGGCTATCTTATTGATGTAATTGACATCTTATCATCATTATTGTTTAATAAAAACTTTTTCAAGGATTTTATTCATCCTTTTTCTTAAAGAAATTCTTATATTAGGTTTTTTAACTATCAATCTTATCTAACTTGTCAATTGTGATCAACCTTACAATCTTATCACTACTAATTCCTTTCTGTTTTAGAGTGTGACAATTTATATCCTTCTTTTTTATATTTCGGTGTTCAATTTCTAATATAAGACCTAATCTTGATATAATGGTCTTAGATCTTATTGTATTGATATTGAATCTTATTAGTCATATTGATAAAGATCGTATCACATAACTTCTAACATTAAAATAAAATTACAAAGCAATATTTCAAGATAAGTAGCCTCATAAAATGACATGTACTCTACTTCTATGTTAAAGAACTTATAAGTGTGTATTTGAAACATTTCCTCCTTCCATCATACATATCTACCTAAAAATGGGCTTCTTATCGTTCACACAATTTGTATAATCAAAGTCATTGAAACTAACCACAAGAATTTTGATAAGTTGATATATTAGCATAAGATCCTTGGTATCCTGAAGATGCATTAAGATTTGCTTAGCAATGTTCATGTGACTTTGTCTAAGATCATTTAAGTATCTACGAAGCACACCAACTACAAAGGCATTATCAAGATGTATGCATACTTGAGCATATATTAGGTTGCCAACAATAAAAGCATAAGGGATTACTTTCATTTGATCTCTCTTATCATTATCCTAAGGATAATGGATTTTAGAGATCTTATCACTCTTTGCAACTAGAGTCTTTACAAGAAAGAAAGACTTTATATTAACCTCTTTAAGATATAACTAATGTAGGTGATTTGAAACAATATGAGAACATTATTGACCTTATCATGAAGAATTTGTATGTTTAAAATATATGATGCCTGATCAAGATCCTTTATGACAAAATGGCTTAACAATAATTATTTTTACCTCAATTATCAAATCGACCATCAGTAGTGAGCTAGATATCATCAACCTATTAAACTAGAAATATTTATTAGTTCTTATTAACCTTCACATAAATACATTAATCAACAATATTTTTCTTGAAGCCTTTATTAGTGACAATTTCATCAAACTTAAGATATCACTACCTAAAGCTTGTTTTAACCTATAAATTAACTTCTAGAGCTTATAAACTATGTTTTCTTTTGCAACTACCTCAAAACTAATAGGTTAAACTATGTAGATATCTTCACTTACATCTCCACTTGGATAAGTTGTTCCCATACCCATTTAAAAAAGATCTAAGTTAAAATGAGTTATAATTTCTATAATAACTTGTAAAGAGTCATTAGTGGAAATATAATAGAAAGTCTTCTAATTGTCCATACCTTGTCCTTGGTTATAAACCTTAACTACTAGCCTTACTTTATGACTCTCCACTTGACCTTTGGCATCATGCTTGATCTTGAATACTCATTTTCATTTAATAGGCCTACAATCTTTTGGTAACTATACCAAACTCCATACTTTGTTTTGTGACATATAATTCATCTCATCATTCATAAAATCCATCTAAAAATTAGATTAACGATTATAAATGACTTCATTGTAGGTAATTGGATTTATGGTCTTACCAATTTCATACTCATGCTCTTGCAAGTATACAATGTAGTCATTAGAGATTATAAGTTTTGCTTTCTAATCTCCTTAAATGATCATCTTCTATGAATACATCTAGAGCATCTTGTTTTATATTTTTAATGGGCTCATCTTGAATAACTACTAGATGTTGTTGACTGATAGGTTCAATTTTTAGAGTAAATGTGATAAGTATAAGGACAATGATTAAATGTTCTCTAAATACAATTTCCTTAACCTTTAGTTTATATCAGTGATACCATCAAATAAATAGTCTGATATGATTCAATAAACTTGGTGGTATGTGATAGACAAGTAGAACTTAGACCCTTTTGATCACACACAATAACCAATAAAGTAGCCATTAATGATCTTAGGATCAATTTTCTTAAATTAAAATTTGTGTGGTCTCACCTATGCTTCATAACCTTAAACATGGAAGTGATGCAAAGTGGATTTCTTATATGACCACAACTCATAAATAGTCTTAGGAATAAACTTATTATGCACTTAATTCAAGATATAAGAGAAAATTCTTAAAGCATCACCTCATACGAACTTTGATAAAGACGAGCTTGCCAACATGCTTTGCATCATGTCAAGAAGCTTATGATTTCTCCTTTTCATTACTCTATTTTGTTGAGATGTACCAAACATTATATATTGAACACCAGTGTCACACTCTTATAGGTACCTTGAGGAAGATTCAGGATTTCATCTTGTTTCATTATATCTCCCATAATACTTATAACCTATATCATAATGAATCACTCTAATCCTTTTCCTTTATTGAAGTTCCACTTTTACTTTGAAGGCTTCCAAAGAATCATACTTCTCATGAATGAGCTAAAAAAGACATCTAACAAGAAAAGTTATTAATAAAAGTGACAAAGCACTTGTAGCCACTATAGTTAGAGGAGTGCAAAGCCCACAAAAATTGGTATTGATTATTCCAAGTAGTTCTATGCACTTGTTCACTTTAGTTTTTATGACCTTAATGGTTAACTTTCCTTCTATGTAATTAATTTCCATTCTTTATTAAAAATATGGCACAAGTTTTTAGGCCATAAAATGAAATATTTTTCATTCAACCTCAACCTCTTTATGATAGCAACAATATTAAGAGAAGAAGAAGAATTAGTAAGGAGACACATCTATCAAATAAAGCTTTTTAAGATTACCACGTAATATTCTATTTCCAATCAATATAAAGTCATGGTACAAAAAAACTTTTCCATTAAAAAGGACTATAACCAGTTATGTTTAAGATAGATGTAGAAACTAAATTTCTTCTGATTGAAGGTATGTTTACAAATTCATGTTAATAAAAAAATGTCTTGTAGTAAGTTGAAACTTGACTGTCCATATATACAATCTCCCAGATATGTATATTGTTCCATACTATATGGTCTTTACCAAAAAAATTAGTACACACATTGTTTAGAAAAGTGTCCAAAATTTAGGTGTAAAAAAACAAAATTAAAATTAAAGAACAAAAATAGCTTCAGAGCTTATAGAAGATGGCTTTAATACCACTATTTGTATTTTATTCAATGAATGACAATATTAAATTGATAACATCAATATTTCATAACCAACCAAAACAAGATTTTATAACTTTCAAGTATGTACAACAATAAAATTAGAAGAATACTTCCTTACGTGATGAAAAGTGATTGAAAACTATGATTCCTTAATAGATTGTTGTAAGATAATAATCAACACAACAAAGAGGAAAAATAAGGACACTTTGAATTATATTCACCAACTTATTTTACACATCTAAGTAGAACGCCTAACTTAACAGTACGTTAAAATGCATCAAGAATGCATAAATTAGATTAAAATATATTTTGTAGTGAGTCATAAGCTTAATAGGTAGAAATGACTCAAAGGCCATAATAAAACTAGTAATATAATTTTTATCCCAAGAAAGACAAAAAGAAAAAAATAATAATTTGGAAATTTTGATTTTTAGAGAAAAGAGAAAGGTGTGAGGAAGATAAGGAAAAGTCTTACTTTTAAATTGAAAAAAGATAGAGCATAATAATATTATTATAAAAAATTATGTATGTTAATTATTGATATGATACTAATTGCTCTTATATCAATTATTATAAATAAATAGAGGTAATATGGGAAAAAATAAGAAAGTAAAAAAATATAAAAGTTTATGTTTTTTTGATTAATCTATGTGATTTATGTTCACAAGTAAAGAGATCATTTTTTTTTTTAATGCTAGAAAGACAATACAAGGAGAAGTATTATAACCACAACTTACATAACCCCTAAAAAAGGTTCTTAAAAGGCTCTCTCTTGAATCTTCTAATGTCTTAACTTATAAATTCCTTATTAAACTGTTTATAAAATAAGGTTACTGATAAAATATCTAATTACAGTAAAACTTTATTATCATAGAAGTTTAAGTTCACTAATATTATGTTTCTACAAAAGTTTAATGTAATGATCCAAAATTTTGTTAAATTACTTATAATGGACCAGTAATGAGAAAAGCTTATAAAAGTATAAGTTGACCTTAAGAAAGCTCAAGTTTATTTCTCTTAATCCCTTTTCCTTATAGGTTACTATTCACTCTAAACTTCCAAAACTCACATCTTCACCGTTCGATAACCATTTCCGGCAATCTAGGGCACTACGGAAAGTTCTCGGGATGTTCTACGAAACCATAAACTTGCTTCTTCAAAAATGAACCAAAATTCGGAGGAATCATGGTTGGAAGTTTTGATTTTTTTTTTTAGGTAGGTCACTGATCTCCCATTTTATTCATTTTTGGGAAAAACTAACACCACCATCATATCTTAGGAAAAGAGGGAAACCTGACAACAATAGGCCCATTTTACTAGTGAACAGAAATGTGTCACCTATGAGGTTTAATCCTTTGATTATTACAAATTGGGAGGAGTTTTGACATAAGACCACTGCCATTGGATTCCTAAAGGTACGATTATCATTTCTAGGTGGGTGGTGAAGGTCATCACCCCTTTGTTAGCGGCACATGTACCACACGCTCCAATGACGGTGGTGATTTTCTGATTAGCCCAAAAATGGTCGAAAATAATTTTAAAAATTCCCATATATTATGTAGATCAATTTTCATAAATGCAACATATTAAAATGTTTCATATTTTGTGAGATAAAAATTTAAAAAAGGTTATACTCTTATAGAAATGCTTGAAATTGATTAAATTGAGTTATTAGTGCTTAGAATTGAGAATATCTAGATGTATTGAGTATAAATCAGAGTGTATCGATTAGAAATTGATATATTTGAATTATGAATTGGATCATTTTGGATTTTGCAATATATATGTGGACTTAATTGGGCATAAACATAATTTGGTGGTCCAAATTGAGCTATGATTACTGGTGGTTATGGAAGTGTCTTTTCATTGAAGGAATGAACCTTCTTTTGGAAAGGGGATGCTCATTTTATAGGGGAAACTCTGCCAAATTTTCAGTAGGCTCCTCGTAAAACATGACATCATCATTTTTAAATAAAAGATAGAGCTCCTTAATATTAATTCATGGTCTCATTCTCAGGGTATCCAAAAATTAGTTTAGGCTTCAAATCCTAATAATCATTCTTAATTTTCTTTTTATAGATCAATTAGGAGTAGAACACTCCACTTCAAGACACTAGTTTCGGTGCGAAGGAGCCCATTCTACCTGTGAGTTAATAATTATGGTCATTAGCATGCATTAGAATTTATTTTCATATTCATCATTGAAATCACCATCATTATCATATGCACACATAAGATTCATACATATGGATTGACACATGTATACATATTTTGTTATGCAATGTTGTACTTGTTTTGATATGTGATGATGTGGAGGGTTGTTATAGTATGAGTTACTTGGTAGGTGTCACTAGGTTGTGCGCATAGTGAGTCAATTAGTTGAGTATAGATTTAGGGTTAGTATTGGTTATATTGATTGACATATGACGAGGTTGGAGCGGTTCGGTTGATCTTGCTCTCAGACGCTAACTGATATATGGTATATGAGAGGTAATGTGATTGTGAAGACAATCATGTCGCAGTGAGACTGTGATGGTTTGGTTGAGTGTGGCTCTCAAATGACAGTCTACTATATTGGACCAAGTGACCCCTGTGGAACAAAAGAGCCATTAAGACTACAGTCTATAAGTAAAGGGAATGTTATAAGGTCATTCGTCAGTCCTCCACTACTATTTTTTATTTGTGATTGTGATGATTATATGACATGATGTTAATATAAGAAATGCATATATGTTTATGAACAAAATCATTATGTTATGAAATTGCATTTATGGATGTAATACATATACATATGTATCATTTGAAATCCTTAAGAGTGCATAACATAAACATAGTGTTAATTCACTCAGCAAGGTTTGACTCCCATCAACTATTTTTCAGGATATTCTTTTCAGATCTCTTTTAACAGGGTACTTCGTCAGTCTTCTTTCTCTCCGGCGATTCAATGTATGTTTGTTAGTGACGTTTGACTTCAGAGCTGCAGTAGTCTTGTATATGTTAGATTTCCCTTATTTTAACTATCTCAATGTTGTAATAAATTGAATATGTTATATTGTTAGAACTGTTTGAATATTACAATTATGAATTCGAACATTTTGAAATTACATTTATATTATAGATATAGGGATTTAAAGATAATTTAGGTTTTCTAATATTCCAATAAACCTGAGTTTACTGCTCCTTTAGCACCAGTTACAGTCCAAGGTTGCAATAGTGACAAAGTTTCCATCAAAGCTTTAGGTTTAAATTTGAGTTTCCAGGTTGGTCAGAATTGAGTCAAATTTGTCTTTTAACTACTGCAGCATTAGGATCATATTTATCTAAAATAGTTGTCTTTACTTCCATATTTTCTTAATCCTGCTACGACTTATGTTATATCTAAAGACTTTCTTATTCTTTGGTCATAAGGAGGAAAAGAACTTCAGCATGAACTCATAAGGCCGATGGGGCAGCAGATAGAGAATCGATTCTCAAAGAGATTATGGCTCCATTGCCATCGAAGTAGGCGAGGCACAGGGGAAGGCCTAGAGTCACTGCGTGACAGTAAGATTTTCAAGCTCAGAGTAAGCCAACAGTGTAGGGTGTAGATGTAGCTACTCTAGCAGTGAGTATTATTGTGTTACAAAATACTGTAGCTGCTCTGAATTAAACCATCCCTTTAATGCAACAGATAGCTCAAAATAGAGGCCAGTGTATGACAAATGCAAAATTTGTCTTCCATTATTCCAAGATTGGTATAATTACTTTTGATGGTACAGGGGACACTATAGACTTTCTTAATGGTATCAAGTCTCAGACTAGAATGGCTTATACAGATTCACAAAGGATTCACATTGATGAATTATCTATTTAGATGGATGCATTAGATTGGTTTGTCCAAGCTATTCAGCCAATTATGAGTACATTGTTTTTGGAGGAGTTTAAACAGAGATTCATGAGATGATTTTGTCCACCACCACATAGAGATGCTTATATATGGGAATTGTTACACCATAGAAGAGGTGATAGGTCAGTTGAGGAGTACACTACCGAGTTTTGTCAACTGATGAGATATGAAGAGGATATGACTGATCAGAAATGGATAATAGGACTTTACATTATCAGTTTGGATCTCACATATGTAGGATTTCATTCAGAGGGTCAGATTTTAGAGGGTGCCATAGATGAGGCTAGAGAGATAGAGGTGACACATCATACAGGGCACCATTCTTGATCCTTACTAGACTAGTGGTTTTGGGGCTGAAAGTTATAGTTCACCATCACCGATGCTACAGATAGATGTATGTGGAGAGCAAAATGGACAGTCTCAACGAAGTCATGGTCTACATGGGCATAAGAAAAATAGACATGGTTGTAAAGATCCAGTAAGATTAACTAGATTTAGGCCTAGAGTGGGTACCAGTAGTAGTCACAGTGGGAGCTCTAGATATGGTAGTTCTCGCTCTATAAGCACTATTTGTCAGAATTATGGTAAGAGTCCACTAAAGACTTTATCATATTCCTTTAGGTGCTTGCTTTCAATGCGGTCAGATTGGACATTTTGCTAAAGAGTGCCCTAACTCTAGTTTTCAAAGACAGTTTTCTCAAGGTTCCTCTACTATCGTGGTACAGTTAGTACATCAGGTTCAGCTTTAACATTAGGCACATTATTGAAGTGAATCTTATATTGTGGGTCAGCAGGGTTGTGCAATAGGAGGTAGGTTTGGAGCTAGATTCCAAACTAGGGGTACGTCTTGTACTAGAAATTTTGGGCAAGCTTTAACCTATTAGCAGTCAGGGCTCGTGCACCCTCACTTCACAAAATGCTCAGAACTCTAATGTAGTTATAGTAGGTACTGTATCGGTTTGTTATACTGATCATATCCTAATTGTATATGAATTTCCTAACATGTTTCCTGAAGAGTTACTAGGTTTGCCACCAGAGAGGGAGATTGAATTCTGCATTGATGTAATGTTAGGTACGACTCCTATCTTGATTCTACCTTATTAGATGGCTCCTATATAATTAAAGGAGCTTAAAAAGCAATTACAATAATCATTAGATAGGGGATTTATCAGACCTAGTACTTCTCCAGAGGATGCACCAGTGTTATTTGTAAAGAAAAAGGATGGTAGCTTCTGACTCTGTATTGATTGCAGAATTAAATAAAGTGATGATAAAGAATAATTATCCACTTCCAAGAATCAATGATTTGTTTGACCAACTTCAACGGGCCAAACGTTCCTCTAAGATTGAATTAAGGTATGGTTATCATCAATTGAGGATCAAAGGAGAAGATATTCTAAAATCTGCTTTTCGTTCTAAGTACAATCATTATGAATTTTTGGTGATGTCCTTTAGGTTAACTAATGCTCTTGCAGTCTTTATAGATTTGATGAATAAGGTGTTTAGATATTTTCTGGATAGGATTGTCATTGTATTCATTGATTACATTTTGGTATATTCTCAAAGTGAAGAAGAACATGTAGTACATCTGAGAATGGTTTTGCAAACATTAAGGGAGCACCAGTTGTGTGTTAAATTTTGTAATTGTGAATTTTGGATGGATCATCTAGTCTTCTTGGGATAAGTGGTATCTAAAGATGGAATCCGAGTGGATCCTAAGAAGATTGAAGCTATCACAAAAGGCTAAGACCTACTACTATTATTGAGGCTCGGAGTTTCTTAGGCTTAGCGGGCTATTATTATATATTTGTAAAAGATTTCTCTTGAGTAGCTACACCTCTGACGAAGTTAACTCAAAAGAATGCTAAATTTGCTTGGTTAGAGGTGTGAAGATAATTTACAGCAGTTTAAGGACAAGTTAACATCAACTCCAATTTTTACCTTACCTTCAAGGTTGTATAGATTTATAGTGTATTGTGATGCTTCTAGGGATAGTTTTGGTTGTGTTCTTATGCGGCACGGATGAGTAGTGGCTTATGCATCCTAACGACTAAAGAAGCATGAACAGAACTATCCTACTCATGACTTGGAAATGGTAGCTGTGGTTATTACACTTAATATTTGGAGACATTATTTGTATGGTCTGACTTGTGAGATCTATACTGATCATAAAAGTTTGAAATACATTTTTCAGCAAAGGGATCTAAACCTGAGGCAACGAAGATGAGCTTTTGAAAGATTAAGATTGTTCTCACATCAACTCTGTAAGGAAAACCTTAATTAAAGAGTTACACAAGGATAACAATGGAAGATATCAAGATCGGGATGCTTGTTATCACAATTTAAGATTAGATTGATGTTTTTAGAGAAATTCAAGGTTGCTCAATCCAAAGACTCTTAGTTATATAAGATAGTTGAAGAGATTCAAGAAGATCAAGCTAGGATTTTATGATAGATAGTGATGGAATTCTGAGGATGACTTCTAGAGTATGTATACCAGATGTTGATGACCTAAGAAAGGAAATTATGGCTTATAGTATTCACCCAGGCTCTACCAAGATTTATCATGATCTCAAAGGCACATACTGGTGGAGTGGAATGAAAAAGGATATTATGGAATTTGTGTCTAGCTATATAATATGTCAGCAAGAAAAGTTTGAGAACCAAAGACCTTTTAGATTATTGCAACAACTCCCGATTCTTGAGTGAAAATGGGATATGATTAATATAGATTTTGTGACTGCATTGCCCCATACTAATACTGGATATAATACTATATGGGTGATTGTGGATAGATTAACAAATTCTACATACTTCTTACCTATTAAAAAGACTTATTCTATTGATAAGTTAGACAGGATATATGTGAATAAGATTGTGTGTTTACGTGGGGTATAGTTTCTGATAAGGATTCTAACTTTACATCAGTTTTCTAGAGTGAGTTACAAAAAACTTTGGGTACAAGATTGGACTTTAGCACTGCGTTTCATCCTCAAATAGATGGCCAGTCTAAAAGAACTATTCAAACTTTAGAGGATATGCTCAGGATGTGCATTATTGGTTTTGGTTGTCATTAGGATTTCATTTTCCATGATTGAATTTACTTATAACAATAGTTACCATGCCAGTATTGAAATGGCTCCTTATGAAGCTTTGCATGGAAGAAAATACAGATCACCTGTATGATGGGAAATTGGTGAACAACAATTGATAGGACCTAAGTTAGTACAAGTCACTTTCAAAAGGATTCCTATCATTCAGTAAAGATTGAAAACATATTTCAGTAGACAAAAGAGTTATGCAGATCCAAAGAGAAAAGATGTTAGATTCTCAGTAGGTGACATTGTATTTTTGAAAATATCACCAATGAAAAGAGTGATGAGTTTTGGCAAAAAAGGTAAACTAGCTCTAAGGTATATCGGTCCTTTTGAGATTGGATCTAGAGTGGGTGAAGCGGCATAAAGGTTAGTGTTACCGCCTAACCTGTCTAGAGTTGACCCTATATTTCATATATCGATGTTGAGAAAGTATATTTTGGATCCTTCTCATACCCTTCAACCATGTAATGTAGAGATTGATCGCGATTTGACATATGAAGAACAACTTGTTGCCATTGTAGATTATCATATTTGTTAGCTGAGATCAAGAGAGATACCAATGGTGAAAATTTTATGGAGTAATCATACGATGGATGACTGTATGTGGGAGACAGAGTTGGATATGAAAAGTCAATACCTACATCTAGTTCAACAATAAGGTAAGATTTAAAATTTGAGGACGCATATTTTTTTAAGGAGGAGAGAATGTAATGATCTAAACTTTCGAACTCACATATTCATTGTCCAAGAACCATTCTTGATAATCTAGGGCTCTACGGAAATCTCTTGGGACATTTTATGAAACCCATAAACTTGTTTCTTCAAAAAATGTCCCAAATTTGGAGGAATCTCGACTGGAAGTTTCATTTCTTTTAGGTAAGTCACCAATCTCCTATTTTAGTCATTTTTACATAAAACTAACACCACCATCGAATCTAACATCCATAAAAATGTAGACAAGGAGGGAAACTCGATGCTAATCGATCCATTTTACTGGTGAACAGAAATGGGTCACCTATAAGCTTTAGTCCTTCGATTCTTGGAAACTGGGAGGAGTTTTGACACAAGACCAGTGCCGTTGGATTCCTAGAGGTGAGCTCTTCATTTCTGGGTGGGTGGTGAAGGTCACCGCCCCACCGGTGCCGGCGTATGTACCCCACACTCCGATGATGTGGTGATCTTTTGACCATCCCATAAATGGTTAGAAATAATTTTAAAATTTTATTATATAGATCAATTTTTAAAAAAGAAAAGTATTGAAATTATTCATATTTTGTGAGATAAAAATTTAAAAAGGATTATGTTCTAATAGAAATGCTTGAAATTGATTAAATTGAGTAGTTGGTGATTAGAATTGAGAATATCTTGATCTATTGAGTATAAATAAGGGTGCATTGATTAGAAATTAATATATTTGAATTATGAATTGGATCATTTTGGATTTTGTGATATAAATATGGACTCAATTAGGCATAGGCATGTAGATTGGAGGTCCAAATTGAGCTATGATTATTAGTGGTTATGGAAGTGTCTTTTCATTGTAAGAATGACCCTTCTTTTGTAAGGGGATGCCCGTTTTATAAAGAAACTCTATCAAATTTTCAGTAAGCTCCTCGTAAAACGTGACATCATCTTTTTAAATAGAAAATAAAGCTCTTTAATATTGATTCATGGTCTTATTATCGGGGTATCTAAAATTAATTTAAGATTTAAATCTTAATGTTCATTCCTACTTTTCTCTTTATAGATCAATCTGGAGTTGAACCCTCCACTTAGAGATATTAGGTTTAGTGCAAAGGAGCCCATTATACGCGTGAGTTAATACTTATGGTTATGAGTATGCATTAGAATTCATTTTTGTATTTATCATGGAAATCACCATCATTATCATATGCACACATGACATTCATACATATAGATTGACACATGTATACGTATTTTTTTGTGCAATGTTGTGTTTGTTTTCATATGTGATGATATGAAGGATTGTTATAGTATAAGTTCCATGGTGAGTATCACTAGGTTGTGTGCACAGTGAGTTTAGTCAGGTATAGATTTGGGGTTAGTAGTGGATCTATTGATTGAGTTATGATGTGGTTAGGGCAATTCGGTCAAGCTTGCTCTCGGACACCAATCGATATATGGTACATGAGAGGTAGTATGATTGTGGCAATTCGATTGAACCTGCTCTCGGATGACAATCATATCGTAATGAGGTTGTGGTATTTTTATTGAGGGTGGCACTCGAATGGCAGTCCACTACATTGGACCAAGTGATTCATGTGGAAAAAGAGAGCCCCTAGGGCTATATTCTATGAGTAAGGGGAATGTTATAAGGTCATTCGTGAATCCTCCACTACTATTTTTTATTTGTGATTGCGATGATTATATGACATGATTTTAATATGGGAAATGCATACATGTTTATGAACAAAATCATTATGTTATGAAATTGCATTTATGAATGTAATACATATATTTATGTACATTTGAAATCCTTAGGAGTGCATAATATAACCATAGTATTAATTCACTCAGCGAGGTTTGACTCTCCTCAACTATTTTTCATGATCTTTTTTTTAAATCTCTTTTAACATGATACTTCGTCAGTTTCTTCCTATCCAATGATTGGATGTATGTTTGTAAGTGACCTTTGACTCTAAAGCCGCAATAATTTTGTATATGTTAAATTTCCCTTGTTTTAATTATTAAGTATGGTATATTGTTAGAACTATTTGATTATTACAATTATGGTTCGATCATTTTGAAATTTCATCTTTATTAAAGATATAGGGATTTAATGATATTTTAGGCTTGCTAAGGGTTTAATAAACCTTGAGTTTACTGCTCCTTTGGTGCCAGTCATGGTTCAAGATTGGGGTCGTGACTTTAAGGTCACTGAAACTCTATTATCATAAATTTTTGGTGACATTGAAACTCTATTTCACTATAATTCTAAGGTCATTAAATTTTTACCAAAATTTAAGATATATCTCATAAGTCTCCACCTTTACTTGAATTCTTCAACATCTAACTAAGAAACATGCCCTGATATACAAGCTTTCAAAGGTTTGAATCTGAGCAAAATTTTATCATGCATTATGATATAAATGTTTTAAAAATTTTAGCAAGCATTTTAATTTGCCCTTAACCATTACCTTTGACAGTATGCTCTCTAGCATCATTCAATCTAATAGTATCATAATATTCTTTAAAAGAATAGGATCAGTCTTTATGAAAAGTCATATAATAAGATGTACTGGTATCTATCATCTATCAATTTACAGAATCCAAATTACTCATTATTAAAATGTCAATGCCTCTTTACTATCCTAAATTACATTAAACTTTCTTTTTCATTTGTTTTCCATTTCTCATTTTCATTCTTTCGTTGGGGATAGTCCCTGTTAAAGTGTCTTTTACTTACAATTAAAGTATCTAACAACTTTAACCATTGATCTAGATCATTACTTCAAGTTTTAGTATCATTTTCCTTATTCCTTCCTTTTCTAATAAACAACCCACAACTAATGTTGGACCCCGTTACCGAAATCCAACTCGCATAAAACGTATCCTAAGATGTGAGTATTCTCCGAAAGAGAACACCTTATCCATTATCGTGTTTATCCTCTCTTCTCCGAT